>PJAB01000178.1:0-36002 GCA_002887195.1 Chrysochromulina parva
CATGCTGATGAGCTCTGATTGCACCCCGTCCCTGACCCTGATCCCAATGCATGCTCGCATGCTGATGAGCTCTGATTGCACCCCGTCCCTGACCCTGATCCCAATGCATGCTCGCATGCTAATGACCTCTGATTGCACCCTGTCCCTGACCCTGATCCCAATGCATGCTCGGCTCCTCGAGCAGCTCGACGCGAGCGGCGTCACCTCGATCTTCCAATTCGGCGTCGACAACGTCCTATGCCACGTGGCGGACCCAACCTTTGTGGGCTTCTGCTCTGCGCGCCACGCGGACTGTGCCTCGAAGACGGTGCCCAAGCGCGACGCGCACGAGCCTGTAGGTGTCGTCGCGCTCGCGGGCGGCCGGCCCGCCGTCGTCGAGTACAGCGAGATCTCCAGGGAGATGGCCGAGGCGAAGGACGCGCACGGCCGGCTGCTCTTCGGCGACGCGCACATCTGCGTCAACTTCTTCTCGGTGCCCTTCCTCAAGTCGTTCTGCGCGCGTCTGGGCCCGTTTGGGATCCAGCTGCCGTTGCACGTCGCGCACAAGAAGATCCCGTACACGGACGCGAGCGGCACGCGGCGCACGCCCACGAGCAACAACGGCATCAAGCTCGAGCTCTTCATCTTCGACACGTTCCCCTTTGCCAAGCAGATGGCCGCGCTGCAGGTGGCGCGTGACGAAGAGTTCGCGCCCGTCAAAAACGAGCCCGGCGCCAAGAGCGACTCGCCCGACACGGCGCGCGCGCTCGTCTCGGCGCTGAGCAAGCGCCGGATCCTCGCGGCGGGCGGCGCGATCCGCGGCGATGCAATCGTGGAGCTCTCCCCCATGGCGAGCTACCAGGGCGAGGGCCTCGCCGATCGCGTCGCCGGCCGCACGTTCAGCACGCCTGTTCACCTCGAGTGAGGGGGCTCGCCAGAGGCGGTCACGAGTGGCGCGCCCAGGCGCGCCTTGCACAGAGTGCAGTGACGACACTCGAGAAAGTGCTCGGTGGACGCGCGCATCTGTATACTGAGCATGCTTCGGATAATTATGCTGGTCTGTGTCCAGTGAGCGCATATTCTCTATCGTATCAAATCAGTCACTTACATGTGTCATGTCTCTAACAATGGTCAATTGCCCAACGCCCATGGTTCATACATGAAATGGCGTGTGATGGCGAACTTATGGAGAGGTGCCCCGTGCAAGGGCCAAGGTGGTCCGTACTTTTGGGGCGAATGCATGCACCCGTAGGCACCCGGAACAGGAAAAGCAGTTCACGACAAGTACCAACGAAGGCCCACTGCACAACGCACCAGCTGATCTCAGCTGGAGCCTGGCGCCTCGCCCTCTTTCGATGTCAGAATCTTTTGGCGCGTCGCTCGGAGCATCCTTTGACGCCTTCTGTAATGCGCTGACTGTCGCAACAACCGACGAGGCGGCCTTGGAGGCCCTGATCCAACTCGCACAAGTGGTTGATTCGACGGAGGAACGCTCTGAGCTCATTTCACTTTGCAGTACCATGCGTAATAGTGGTGCCATGGAACGAATTTGCCAGCTAGCCGCGCACTCCACACCAGTCATTTATCAGGTATCGCTCATGCTCCTGGCGACGGTGACCAGCTCAGACGACGATCGCGAGCACGCAGCGGCCACGACCGAGATCATCAAGGCGAGCGGCGCGATATCGACAATTATGATTCATCTCTGCTCCTCCACGGCGCTGAACGTCGCGTATGCCTGTGCCTGCGTCCAAAACCTCTCCTCGGATGCCGCGGTTGTGGAGTTGCTGCACGAGGGCGGCGGAGTCGGTCGTCTGCGAGAGCTGGTCACATGTGACGCGCCGGCCATCGTAGCGTCCGCGAGCGCCGCGCTGCATAACGTCGAGGCGTTCCGAGAGGCCGAGGCGGCGCTAGCATTGATGGCAGCGACCGAGGCGGCTGCAGTAGCCGCACCCGTGGCTGGGGGCAGCGTGGGAGCAGCAGCAGCAGCAGCAGCAGCAGCAGCAGCAGCAGCAGCAGCAGCAGCATCAGCAGGCGTGACCTCGAATAATCAGCAGGCACTCGAGGCTCGCGAGCGCTTACGCGGAAGCCGAGAGCGCCGACGGGCGGCCGAGCGAGCCGCGGAGGCGGCGAGAGCAGCGGAGGAGACACTTCGTCTCACAGAGGAGGCGAAGGCGGCCGAGAAGGTGAAGAGGGTGGCGGCGATGGCGGCGGCGGCGAGGAAGATGCAGGCACATGCGCGCGGTCGGGCTACGCGTCGTCGAGCGGCGGTGCCACAACAAGCTACTACCGTAGGGATGTGGGCACAGCTTCAAGCGACAGCAGAGAGCCAAGCGATGACTCGAGCCGATGAGCTTGAACGAGCATCGGACGCCACAGTCGACGCTGCGCTGATGGCCGCTGCCTCCACCTCCCTAGCTGCTGCGGTGATGGCTGCGGCTCAGGAGGTGGAGGCAGCCCGTGCGGACGCGCAGAAGACGGCAGCGCTCCGAAAGGATGCCAATGCCAAGGGCGCAGAGGCAGCCGCGGCCCTCAACTTGACGACCCAGCGCCGTCTTGAGCGCTCTCCGAGCAAGACTGAGCTGATGACCATCAAGAGGGAGACGGCCATGGAGGCCAGGAATGCGCAGATTCTTCGGCGTGCAGAGAAGAAGACGGAGCAGGCGAAGGCAGGAGCGGCCAAGGCAGCAGGGAATCGGGTTGCAAAGAGGGCGGCCGACACGGCCATCGCGATTGCGAAGGCGTTAGCGGCGGAGGTGAGGGCCGCAGCGGAGGCGGAGGAGAAAGTAACAAAGGCTGCAACAGAAGAGTCCAGGCAGAGAAGGCAGAAGTCAGCGGAGATCCAGAGAGCAGCGCCGGTGAATGCGGCTAGGGAGGAGGCGGTGCTGCCGCTCTCCACGCCAGCAGTACCGGTAGCGACGCAGCGGAAGCCATCGCCGCCGCGTCTGCGAGTGCTGCTGGTACCGTACGCATTCTCGGCAGACTCTCTGGACCAAGCGCGCGAAGCTCGGCGAGCACGTCACTGGGCGCACGAGGCTCTGTTGGCGCCCCCCCATTCCCAGCTCAACACTGATGGATCATGCAAGGAAGAAGTCGGGGCTAGTGCCGGATCCAGCATCAGTGCCGGATCCAGCAGCCCTGTCGGCAAGAGCAGCATAAAGAGCAGCACGCGCAAGGCAAGCTTTACGATTCGTTCAAGTGAGGAGGGCTCCGTGCCTGAGCGGAGTCGCAAGTTTTCGCTGCCGGGAGGCCAGCCGGCCTTCGCGCCTGGTTGGGATGATCAGCCGGTCATTGAGGACGACGAGGCTGAGCTCAGGGCCGAGATCGAGGCCGAGCTCAGGGCCGAGATCGAGGCGGATCAGCGGGGGGAGCTGAGCTCAGGACCGAGATCTACCGAGATCGAGGCGGATCAGCGGGGGGAGCTGAGCGCTGGGGCTCGAAGGCCCGTTGAGAACGATCTGCTTGTGAACCAAGTGCTCCAGATGGCCGCAAAAGCTAGCGAGGCTGATCCGGTCCACTTACCGGTCCACGAGCCCAACTACGATCCCCTCGTGGGCTGCATGAACGAGCAGGATCCCTCGGCCAAGAGAACAGTGGAAGAGGCTTTGCATGCAACAGTGGAAGCCAAGACTTTGCATGCAACAGTGGAAGCCAAGACTTTGCATGCTCGGCTGCAGCATGCTCGGCTGCAGCAGGGTAAGAAGCATGTGAGATCCGCACCCATACTCACCTACTTCCCAGTGGGTGAGATGGAGGGCGACGCAGAAGGCGAGTACCAGGCGTGGCGAGAGGCGCGACGTACTGCCGAGGGCAAGATGAACGAATTGCTGCGGCGCGAACGGCACAGCCACACCCTCGCCCTTAGTCAGAAGCGTGCGATCGCTCAGCACAATCTCGACCGATCTCGTATACGATTTGCTGGCCGACAACAGGGCCTGCACCATTCGCTGGCTGAGCTGAGGCGTGCAAAGGCACGACCCTCCGGTCCGACGCTCGCCACGGCGGCTCATAAGCCAGCCATCCTGGGAGCACCCGGAGGCGACTTGTTCACAAGTGTGCGTGGTTGGTTGATGCCATCGTACACGCCATCGTACACAATATCGAACACGACATCGAACACGCCATCGCCAGTGCCGGAGCCCGATTTGACGAGGGCGCACTCCGAAGGCGCTCACGAGGGCGCTCACGACGGCGCTCACGACGGCGCTCAGGAGGGCGCTCACGTGGGCGCTAACGAGGGCAGACTCAGTGGGAGCTCACAGACACTCTCTTTGATAGCTGATTCTGTGGATGCTTCCGTAGCCCAGACGAGCACGCAAGCCTCCACCCGACCGACGCGCCCGCACAGTGCCGGAGGCAAGGCTACCAGCGCCACAGGTCATTCCTCGTCAACGAGCTCACTCCTCGCAAACAGGCCCCAGAGCGCCGGCATCTTGCCTTCGCAACGGTCCACACCCCTGCTTCGACCGCAGAGTGCGCTCAGTTTGGGCCTGGTCACCGTCTCGAGCGCCCAGCATGCCGCCCAGCCGCGCTACTCAGCGGGAGTTCGAGCCATGATCACGGCTGTGCAGCCATCTGCGGGCATGAGGGCCGCTCCAAGCGCCCTGCCGGCGTCGCGGATGCTACGCTCGAACACTTACGAACCCGCTGCCGCACAAACACGCCCGCACCGCACGACCATGGCTCGCCTTTCATGGGGTCGATTATATGGAGATGGGCGGTAAAGCCGTGTAGCTGGCGTGGTCCAGTGGTGCACCGCACGGCAGACGGCACCGCCACCGGGAACGGCACGGGAAGGTTTGTGTGAGTTCACGAGGTTCGAGCTCCCATCAGCCGCGCGGGCTGGCGCGGCGAGCTGCCGCTCAGTGCTCACCGCTCACGTTTTCTCGTTTTGTCGCGGCCTCGCGGCCTCGCGCCGACGGGACCGCCAGGGCGTATTCAATAAAGTAACGGCGAGGACCTCAACTCACAACTTCGACTCATAACTGATAAATCATCGCATGCATTCCCGCGCGTCAAGTGCCACTCCTTCGAGTGATGGGAGCATGTACAAGCGCGCCCGTGGTAGGCGCCGCGGACAGCTGTCAATGGGTTCATCTCAAATCTGCTGTGTGCCGCTGCCCGCTGCTGCGCGCTCCCGCCGCGCCGACACGATCGCGGCGAGCATTGTCGCACATGACTCGTTGTGCATGCTTCGCGCCGGGAGCCGATCAACCCCTGCTGTCCACGATGCACTGTCGACTGGCATGAGCGCCTCGAAGAGCAAACAGAGCTCGCTGTCGGTGCCGCGGTGGAGCGTTGGGTGCCACGTGTACCGGCCCTCGGCGGCGTGCGCGTCGCGCAGCGCCTCCACCACGCGCCGTCGCCTCACAGCGCCTTCCTCCGAAAGCCATAGCCGTTCCTCCGAGGCCACGAAGGCCACGTCAGCTGCAGAACACGTTTGCCGTGGCGACGCGCCGCTCACTGCGGCGGCCCGCAAGTCATCGTCGTTGCCGCCGCCGGTGCTGCCGCCTGGTGCAAGCAAGCGCCTTCGGTTCTCCTCGTGCTTTTCGCACGCGTGCGCGATCAGAGCTGGCAGCTCCCTCGGCACATCAGTG
This sequence comes from Chrysochromulina parva, assembly GCA_002887195.1. Taxonomy (NCBI): domain Eukaryota; phylum Haptophyta; order Prymnesiales; family Chrysochromulinaceae; genus Chrysochromulina; species Chrysochromulina parva. Next base: position 5,577 of record PJAB01000178.1, read on the forward strand.
CGATCGTGGAACAGGCCGCTGCCAAAGCCACTCACCGACTTAATGCACGAGGCGAGTCGAAAGTCACTCGGCCCGCAGACAAGCTGCCGGCCGCAGCGCCGGAACTCGCCCGGATCTAGAGCACGCAGCATGCTGGCGCTCACAAAGACGCCGTAGCCGCCGTACGGGAACGTGTCCATCGGAGCGACGCTCGAAGTGCCATTCTCCTCATCCAATCGGAAGACAGGCCCCTCGCCGCCACTGCCAGGTACAAGGCTCACGGGGCAAAAGCACGTGTCCGCGCACGCATTGGCTGGCCGGCCGTCGTGCCCGGGCTTGCCCTGCACGCGGCAACTCTGTGGCACTTCGGACGCGTTGAGCCGTCTGCCGCCACGACTCTGGGTGCACGCCGGCAGATTCGGCACGCGGCATGGCTTGGTCCAGGCGCGCCCCCGTGTGCACGAGTCGACAAAGCGAGTGCCCCGGTCGATGACGGCGGTGCCTAGGAGCAACGGCTGCGTGTGATCGACCCGGCTGAGCACTTTGAGCAGCCTGGGCAGACGGATCGTGGTGTCGTCATCGATGATGGCAATCCACTTGAAGGAGCCAGCGCGGGTCGAGTTCGCATCCAAGAGCGCATGCAATGGTTTGTAGTCTCCGGCTGTGCGCCCCATCCAGCCGTCTCCACTCAATCCATGTTGGAAGTTTGGCACAAAACGCGTGTTTGGCGGCGCGCGAGAGCCCTTCGACTTGACGTGCTGTGGCGACGCAGCGGCATCAGAATAGAAGATGTGCGGCACATCCCGAAGCCACGTTGCGCGCAACAGATGAAGACGCTCATGCCGTGCCGGAGTGCCAATGACGAGGACGAGGAGCTCGGTTGGCTTGAGATTCTTCTTCTTCTTCTTCTTGCGCTTCCGCACTTCATCGAGGTCCAGCATCTTTTTAGGACGGTTTTTCGATGCGTGTGAACGTGACTGTGAATTGTCATTTACATTCGAGCGATAAGTCTCTCACGCCGCCGCAAGGCTGACGAGTCTCGTGCCCGGCGCGCTCATCGGGGCGTCGGGTGAGACGAGCTGCGCCTTCATAAAGGTGGCGTAGTGCGAGCGCTCATCAGCCACCAGCTGGGTGTGGGTGCCGCGCTCGACGACGACGCCCCGGCTGAGCACGAGGATCTGGGTGGCGCGTACGACTGTGGAGAGGCGGTGCGCGATGACAACGGTGGTGCGCTCCAGCATGAGTTGATCGAGTGCGAGCGTCACGGCCGCCTCATTCGCCGAGTCGAGTGCTGACGTCGCCTCGTCGAGCAACAGCAATGCGGGCTGCTTGAGAACTGCGCGTGCGATCGCGATGCGCTGCTTCTGGCCGCCAGAGAGGCGCACACCCCTCTCGCCCGGATTCGTCTCTAACCCCTCCGGCAGCTCGCTGATGAACTCGGCCGCGTTTGCGAGCTCGATGGCCCGCTGCACCTGCGCGTCGTCTGCCTCCGGCGCCCCGTAGCGCACATTCTCAGCGATGCTCCTGTCAAAGAGCGTGGGCTCTTGTTCGACGAAGCCAATCTGACGGCGGAGCCATCTGAGCTCGAGCTCGCGGAAGTCAACCCCGTCGAGCAGCAGCGCTCCGCTCGTTGGGTCGTAGAAGCGTTCGATCAGGCGCGCGATGGTCGACTTACCCGCTCCGCTGGCGCCCACGAGCGCCACGATGCTCCCCGGAGGCGCTTCGAGGCTCACACTGTCGAGCACGAGTGCCTCGCGTGAGGCAGGGTAGTGGAAGCTCACGTTCTGCAGCGCAAGGTGCCCCCTACAGCGCGCGAAGGGCTGGCGCCCCTCGTCTGGGCGCACATGGGGCCGCCGTTCGAGCAGCTGCACGAAGCGGCCGGCGGATACGAGCGTTTGGCGCACCGAGAGCCAGATACTCGCCCCGGAGGAGAAGCCCTGCTCGAAGAGGCCGACGTACTGGGTGAAGGCGGTGAAGTTGCCGATGGTGATCTCGCCCGCAATCACCTGATGCATGCCCACGCCGAGTACGAGCACGTCGCGCAGCTGGGAGAGCAGTAGCTGTGTGAAGATGACCACCGTCTGAGAATGGACGGTCACCAGTACCACGCGCAAGAAGCGCCGAATGTGCGACGCGAACCGTCGAGCCTCTCGCAGCTCGCCCGTGTTGGCATGGACCGTGCGCATGCAGCCGAGCGCCTCAATGGCAGCCGAGTTCGCCTTGGCAATCGACGCGTTCTGGACGGCGCCGTAGAGGCCCTGCACGGTGCCCGCCTTGCGGATGATGAGCCAGTTAATTGGCGTGATGGCGGTGGCGAGCAGTCCGAGGAGCGGGTGTGTCAGATACATGGCGAGCACACCGCCTATGATGCGTACGGCCGCTTTGAGCACGTCCTGGGTGACGAACTGCACGAGCGTCTGCAGCTGGACTGAGTCGTTGATGAGCCGCGACGAGAGCTCACCGGAGACGTGTGCGTCATAGAAGGCGACATCCTGCTGCACGAGGTTAGCAAACATCGCGCAGCGCAGGCGCGTGAGGGCGGTGTGCGCGGCGACCGCGAAGAGGATGCCCACGAAGATCTCCATCACCCAGCTCAGGCCGTACAGCCCGCCAAGGATCGCGAGGAGCGGCGCCACGTCCTGTGCGAACGCCTCGTCCACACGCTTCTTCGCATGATACGCATCCACCGCTGCGTCGAAGAGCTTGCCTTGCACATAGGGCGCAGCAAACGAGGTTGAGGTGAGGACGACGGAGCAGACCATCCCACAGCTGAGCGGCGCCTTGGGGCAGAGCTTCCACAGGTGCCGGCGCAGGACCGACATCGGGCTCGGCTCCGCTGGCTCCGCTGGCTCTGCTGGCTTTGCTGGATTCGGTGGCTCACCAGCCGCGCCGCTGCCGCCCTCGCCGTTGCCAGTGCTGCCGTTGCTGGCGCTGCCGCCGTAGCCATCTGCGTGCGGCTTGCGCGGCGTCGGCTTCTTGGGCGGGTAGGGCTCGCCTTTCTGGATCGCAGAGGCCTCCTCCATCATCTGCTTGTGTGAAGCATAGAAGGCCCGTATCGCCTCCAGGCAGCCTACACCCGCGGGCACCACCCGCTCGGATGCAGCGTCGTCGGCGTCGGCGTCGACGACGCGCGTTGTGCGTGTGCCGCCTGCGTTTATGTGCACGCGAAGCTGCTCGGCTGAGAGCGCATTGAGATGATGCAGCGGCTGCAGCCCATCCGTAAGCAACTGCGGCTCACGCCGCGCCTGCAGGCAGCAGCACACGGCGATGGCAGCAGCTACGACGGCGGTGGCGAGCGCCAGAGGCTCTGCGAGTAAAAAGGACGTGTCGGAGCGCACTTCCGCATCGCCCAGGCCAACAATGAGAGGTGCCAGGCGCAAGACGCATGCAAGTAGGAGCGAGTATGCGCCCACACGCGCACGGCCCGTTTGTAGCTCAGCACGTGCGACCCACGGCACGAGGAGGGCATAGCAAACCCACAGGCCCGCCGCAAACATGCCATGCCGTGGCGGCGGCCAGCTACCAATCTGATCGGCATCGGCGAGCCACGGCTCCACCAATAATGCGGCCGCACCAAGTCCGCCGCACATCATAATTGACAGGAAGAAAAGCAGCAGAGGGTGCCACGGCGGCCGAGCAGAGAGGAGCACGTTGTCGTGCTCAAAGAGCGACCAGAGTACGCAACGGAGGAGTAGAGTTGCACAAAGGATGAGAGGTGGTGCGACCGTGGTGAGACATGAAAGCTGAGACGATGCGCCGCACAGAGGCGATTGCACCATCGGTCCCGACCGGGCCGTCTGCTCCACAAATTTAGTGAAGTTGCTTGTGAATAGGAACGTTCGCCGAGAAAGAATTAACAGCCAGCACACAGGTTGTCGCGCCTGTCGTGTTAACGTTCACACGCCGGTTTCGACGCGAGTTTTGCGGAGCGACGCCTAATGAAGTGCGACGCCAGGAAGCCGGAAAGCCGCGCAGCGCGACGTGTGCCCATAGCTCATGACCGCACTCGTGCTGTACGAGCCGCCGGCGGTCACACCGCTGACCGCAAAACTGCGCGTCTTTGGCTTCCCGTATTCTGGCACCGTGACCATTAGCCAGCATTGGGGTGAGGACGGCAGCAGGACTGGCGGAGCCGTCTGGGACGCATCCCTGGTCCTCGCACACTACCTCGATCGAAATCACGAACGGTGGTTGAGTGGCTCGTCGATCCTGGAGCTTGGATCGGGCCTGGGCCTCGCATCGATTGTTGCCAGCCGCGTTGGCTTCTCCGACGTGATCGCCACGGACGGCGACCCTGCAGTTGTGAAGATGGCGCGCGAGAACGTGGCCGACAACCTTGCCTCGTCGTCCACTGAAGTGGCGCTTCTCGACTGGGCGGATGACGCGGCCCTTCTGCGCCTGCATCCGCCCGGTCGCGCCTTGCCCGACGTCGTGATGGCTGCCGATGTCATCTATCTCGGGTCGATGAAGTCATGGGGCGACCTGCTTAGTCTGCTCACGAGCCTTTGCAGACGGCGCCGCGCCGCTCAGGACTCGTCGCCGCGCAGGTCGCTCGCCCGCCACGACGGCACGGCCTCTGCGCCGGGAGATCCGCTCATCCTGCTCTCACACACGCGACGCTACGCACGCGAGGAGTTCCACTTTTTCAAGGCGGCACGGCGGCGCAGGTTCACTGTGGTCGCGCTGCCAGACAGCGCGCTGCACGTGCACTATGCAGGCAACGGCCGCAACGTCCTGTACGAGCTACGCTGGCAGGGCGACGAGCCTCCAGAGGAACCTGATGCGGAGCCGCATGAAGCTGAACTCGACCGTTGCGCGGATTCGACATGATCCCGCGAACTGCTGATGCCCAACTCGGCGCGAATTTGGAATTGCTGACGCCCCCAGGACACAGGCACAACTTACTGGATTTGAAAGTTGCCTACCAAGGACCCTCTGAGGGCTGAGTTGGCCGCGTCACTGGAATGAAAGATCAGGCGTTCCGTAGAGGGGAGGCTGTGTGTGCGAACCGAACGTTGTCCACATTCCAGAAAAAGTAACAGCGTCCCAGCAGCGCCGAGGCGCCCCCGCGCGCTGAAAGTCGGGGCCCATTCAATTTAACCTATAACCAGAATCACTAGCATAATCATGGAGCGACCCGAGAGAGCGAGTACTCAGCCGACTTGTGCGTTGTACCGACCGGACGGGGTGCGGAGCCGTCTTTAGAGACCGTGTGGTGAGTGCGGGGGGGGGCGCGACGAACTTGACTGAACATGAAAAATAGAAGACCAAACTCCCCTTTGGCGTTTGGGTCTAGGGCCGCGTGCGTCACACACTCACACACAAATAGGGGAATTAAATGTTCCATATAGGACGATTTGCAATGACGATTTGAAACAAATAAGGTGACGCAGGGATACATCCCATCCATAGCTCCGAGAGATGTGTGTGTTTTGGACCCTCCGGTTTCGGTCCGGTCCTTTCCGCGGATGCATGTAAAAGTTAAAGTTGTCAAAATTCCCCACAGGCGCCCTTGATCTATTATTGGGGGGGCAGACAGCCGACTCTATGGACGCACGCCAGGGCGTTCCTGTGCAAGCAGGGGGGCGCTGCTACTTTCTCGACTCGCACGATCGGCAAGCATGTCATTCCGCCGTAGACCGAAGCTCGATACGAATCCCGAGCAGTCGCACTCGTTCAAGAAAAGCTCGGGCTTCTTCTCGACGATGCGCATCTCGAGCAAGAGCAAGCTGAACACAGACATGAGCGCCGACAAGGCCTTTGCGACTCTCGACACGGACGGGATCGGCACGATCTCCGCTCGGGCGCTACAGCTCGCGTTGGTCAAGGATGATAGGGCCAATCGAAACAGAGCTGTCACAATCGAGCTGTCCGACGACGATATGGAACGTGTGTTTGATGTGGCTCGAGGTGGCGTCGACGCGAATAAAGACGGCAAGCTCCAGCGCGACGAGTTTGCAAAGCTCTGGCGCCACTTCACTCGCGCAGCCGAAGAGTCCTCGAAGGCCGCAAGGGAGAAAGGACGATCCATCTTCTCCCGCTTGTTCGCCAAGCGAGCCACACCTTTGCAAGCGAGTATGTCTGCGCAAGATGCCTTTGCCATTTTCGACTCCGACGGCGATGGAAAAATCAGCATCGACGAGCTCAAGGAGCTGCTCAACATGGGGACGGGCAGTGTGCTCTCGGACGAGGAAGTCGAGGCCATCATCGCCGAGGTGGACGTGAACGGCAATGGCACACTCGAGTTCGACGAGTTTGAACAGATGTGGAAGCTCTTTGGGGCTGGAGCTGGTCCCTCAGGGGGCACGGGGGGCACCGGCCAGCGGGCACCGGCAAGGAGGAGTAAGCCGAGTGGCAAACCGGAGCCCAGGGCTACTGGGGCTGGGGCTTTGCCCAGCCCGCGCCGTCAGGATCCAAGTCCCCCCAGCGCTCGTGACAGCGCTCGTCAGGTGAGCAGTGAGGAACTCAAACACCATCGTCGGCCTGGGGATCGGTCGGCGGCTCGGGCTCCGCAGCAGAGCGCCACGGGCGCGAGCGTGCTCAGCCGAGCAGGCGCGAGCGTGCTCACAGCAGGCGCGGGTGAGCGACCAAGCGAGCGCGTGGACGAACGGGGGGTCGCGTCAGGTCCTGATCGGTTGGGGTCGTCGAATGGGAATCGCCGCGTACCGGTACGCATCGCCGAGCCATCGTCCGCGCCCGAGTCAGCGTCGGTGCCTTCTGGCGAGCCTGAGGTCGAGGCGGAGGGGGAGTGGTCGACAGCGAAATGGCTCGCAAGCCTCGGAGTATCGAAGCTCATCAGCCGCGCGCTCCAGGTGCCTCCGCGCCGGGACATGATGACCATCTGATGACCCTCTGATGACCCTCTGATAACCCTCTGATGACCCTCTGATGACCCTCTGATGACCTCTGATGACCCTCTGGTGACCTCTGATGACGCAGGTGCCTCCACGGGACGTGATGCCTGCGTTCGAGTTTGTGCGCCGTCTCGGGCGCTCCGAGATCGAGCGGCTGCTGAACGATGCGAATCTTGGCGGGCTAGTTGAGATGCTATGGGACGGTGTCGAGGCGCTCGGAAAGCAAAAGGTGGCCTCGTCCGCCGCGCTCAACGACAAGTTCCAGGCGAGCGGCAAGTTCCAGATGAGCTATGGCTCGCTCAGCCTCTTCTACGGCGGCCTCGAGTCGCTCATCGGACCTCCCCAGGTGAGTGCTCTCAAATGCCTCCGATTGCCTTCGGATTGCCCTTGATCACCACTTGATGGCCTCGAGTCGCTCCTCGGGCCGCCCCAGATGCACAAGGACCCGGAGCGCGAGGGCGCTCCAGCTACCCTCCTGAAAGCCATGGAGAATGAGCACTGCGCAGGGCCGGACGCAATCGACGAGTTCACCTCGACCAACGGTGTGACCACACAGTCGTGGCTCGAGTGGGAGATTGTCGTGTGCCCGAAGAAGAAGCCCGAGACGCCCGAGGGCGTCTACCCAGAGCGTAAGGGCCTCCGTGAGCACCAGCCGGAGTGCTGCCGCGTGCCCCGCACCCTCGACTACATGTGCCGCGAGATGGAGTCGAACGCCAATGTGCACCTTCGGAAGGCCAACCATGCCGAGATGATTGTCGAAGAGTTGATCGCGGGCCGTTTGTACACGGGGCCGATGTACATGAAGTACAACGCGGTCCTGCGTGCTAAGAGCGGCAACCCGTACTTGCAGCAGCAGTGCCGCATCCTGTGCAAGGAAAACGACTACCCGACCTCGATCCACGCGACCAACAGCTGCGTGCTCAAGCTCTCGAAGCTCACCAAGGCGGGCAAGGTGTGGCGCGGCATCAAGGATGGCACGCTGCCAAAGGAGTTTTGGGTGCCCAATGAGATGGGCGTGCGCGGCGGCATCGAGTACGGCTTCAGCTCGACAACGACCGACAAGAAGCAAGCTCTTCAGTACGCCTCACACGGGTGCAAGGACGGCGACGCGATGACCATCTTCGAGATGCAGATGGGCATGGTCGACCGCGGCGCCGATCTGACGTGGCTCTCGCAGTACCCGCACGAGCGCGAGGTGCTGCTCCCGCCCCTCACGGGCATCGAGGCACTCACCTCCGACGTCGAGGGATCGATGCTCTTGATCTCTGCGCGCCTCTCGCTCAACTTGTCGGCACAGACGCTCGAGCAGGTGCTCCCCTCTGATGACCTCTGATGACCTCTGATGACCTCTGATGACGCTCGAGCAGGTGCTCCCCTCTGATGACCTCTGATGACCTCTTGATGACCTCTGATGACGCTCGAGCAGGTGCTCTCGCGCCGGCGCAAGATGCTCATGGACATGGCGGCAGGCATCGAGCTCGAGCTGCGCGACTCTCTCGGCGAGGCAAACTACCCACTGGCGCGTAAGATCCTGCGCAAGGCTCTCGAGTTCGGCGCGTACATGTACCCACCCGAGTGGTTCAATAACGACGACAACTTTTCGAAGGTGATGCAGGAGACGCTCTATTTACAGCGGACCCTCACCAACGAGATCAGCCAGCTCAGGAACGCGTTCGATAGGGCGGAGCTCAACCTGCGCGGCTGGAAGGCCCGTGGGCCAGCGCGTGTGATGCTGCTCAGTGGCTGGATGCATGCTCGCAGCTCGCTCGAGCATGTCTTCATCGACCTGCGAGATGCCGAGCTCACGCCGGATGATGCCGTGCAGCTAGCCCACCTTATGACGACGAGCCCCAAACTGACCTCGATCGACGTGCGCGGGAACGACAGCATGGGCGAACGTGGCGCGAATGCGTTTGTCGACTTCATGGCGCAAGGCAAGGTGCGCACGTGCAACTCCGTGCCCCGCTCGATCAACGGCGTGACGCACTCGCGTTCACAGCTGCAGATCCCTAAACAGCTCTCCCTCGTCGAGTGCCGTCTGCTGTGCGCGGAGCTTGAGGCGAACGTGTTTTCCGAGGGCGTCAGCGCTGGCATGGGGGAGAGCTCTAAAAAAGGCACCGCCACCCTCAATCGGCGTGGCGGCTCCGCAAGTGACAGCTGGCAGCCGCTCCTTTGGGCGGCAAAGGATAACAACTTGATCGTCGCGGAGATGCTCATCGCAAAGGGCCATAGCGTCAACACGCGCGAGCCCATTCAGGATAAGGGCAACTCGGGCTACACGCCGCTCCACTGGGCAGCGCACAAGGGGCACCTGCACATGGTCGAGCTGCTCCTCAGCCACGGCGCCAACGCGGCGGCGCTCGACAAGCATAGCAACACCCCCAAGATGCTCGCGGAGAAGAAGGGAGAAAAGGATCTCGTGACCTTGCTGGAGGGCGCTGCGAGCCGCTCGGTCATCGCCATCAAACGCCGGCCGACGAAGTCAAGCAGCGAGGCCGAGCAAGCGACGAGGCCGAGCTTGCTTGACGAGACCGAGCCCAGCTTGTTTGCATCTGGATGGGCAGTTCCGATTCGAGACGATGTTCTTAGGAGTGCTTCGCCTTCTGTGGAGGCATTGCAGAGCATGATTGCGCCCGCGCCCCTCTATGAGTCATAGCTCCCGGCGATCACGGGATAGATGCCATCCTCGGAGGTGGCGAGGTCCATCAGATCCTTCAAGGTGCCCATGAGTCGGGCTGCGTCGTGCGACAACGTGACCTCCTCTCCGTCTCGCGCTCGCACGCGTATTTGCTCCTCGTGCTTGGGCATCTTCGCCGTGGGCGCCTCCGGCTCGTGCTCCTCGGCCGATGTCGCCCGCATTTCGCAAAGTCGTAGTAAGTACCAACGCCGAGCACAAAACGGCCAACAGACCACAAATACACATTACACTCAGGGGTCATGTCTTTAGTGTCACATCATGTCAGGTGTCGCCCCCAGGAGGTGCGAGGCGGGGTATGGTACACAGTCGTGAATCGTAGGTGGGGTACACAGTCGTGTAAATCGTAACATGTGGCGATAAATACTAGCGTGAGCCGTGACAGTCAAGCTGTGTACATATCGGTTATCGCTCTGTATCGTAACATGTGGCGAGTAAAAGCTAAAACAGGCGGCTAGAGATGAGCCCGCGCTTACGGTCGTGGCGTGAGGATAGCGTAACACGCGCTAGCGCGCCGACCACCCAGAACACGCACACGCGCTACTCGACGGCGCACCCACGTCGCTCTCGAGACTCGTCTCCCTCGAACGACGATCCCCGCTTGTCGGCCACATATTCTTCGATTCGCACATGATTTTGATATGATGTGGCTCACCACGTTCGACCCCGCCTGCCCGTGGCGTGTTCTCTCTCTGCTTCTGTGGCCGTGCATCTGTGAACACGTGGCCGTGCATCTGTGAACACGTGGTCGTGCATCTGTGAACACGTGGTCGTGCATCTGTGAACAAGTGCCCGTGCATCTGTGAACACGTGCCCGTGCGCTCGCCCGCGGCTGTCCACCAGCAGCGATGACAGCGCACCGTCCACGCGACCCAGTACTCCCCCCATCCTCAGTCAATGCGATGGAGAACAGGGATCATCGTGGGTGCCGCCGCCAGCGGCACGTGAGCGAGCTGACCTTCCTCCCCCGGCTCGATGGGCATCGCGTGTGCGACGGCGACGTTCGCAGCACCCTCCAAGGGTACTGCTGTCATCTTCGGCAAAGCAGCCGCCTGTGCCGGCGTGGGAGTGGGCGGCTCTACCGCTGAGAGGGAGGTCGCCGCCAAGGCCGCCGTCACCTCCGTCGCTACCAAATCGATCTTTGCAGCCGCGAGCTTGCTCCGCGTCCGGCGACTCGGCGTCTCGCACACAGAGCCCACAGCCGCAGGGGGACCTGCCCCCCCCTCAGAGGGTCCCACGCCTTCGATATTGGGAACAGGGGCCTCCGGCGGCGATGGCATCATGCTGGGGGCGACATCGGCAGATGCGGCAGGCTCTGCCTCCGTCTTGAGACTCAGCCGCGAGAGGTCCGGCAGCTCGAGCTCGGTCGCTCCTACCGTCGACACGGCCTGCGGCGGCGGTGTGAACGCCTTCATGCAACGCCAGTAGGAGGAGTGCACCGCCTTCGTCTCCTCGAGCGCCTTGCGAGCGCCCTTGTCACAAGGCGACACGGGCGGCGCATTCTCCTTTCTGTCCGCCGCCGTCGGCGCGTCGCAAACGCCTCCGGCTCCTTCTCTCGCACGTCGATCGGCGTTGACGCGCGAGAGGGCCGCCTGAGCGAGTTTGAATCGCGCCGGCATCTTGGACTTGCCATACGCGTCCTTCTTGGGTGTGGGCGGCGCGAGCGCGGCCGCTGCGGCCGAGCGCTCGGGCGGCACGCCCAGCAGCGACTCCATGCATGCAGCCGCCGAGACGGCTGTCGCTGAGAGTGAGTAGCCGCCCTCTAGCGCGAGCACGATCTTGCCGTTGGCGAGCGACATCAGCTGGCGCGTGAGCTGTGCGTAGCCGGCAGGCGACACGTGGCACATACCGAGAGGGTCGCCCTCGGCCGCGTCGAATCCCGCCGCCACGAGCACCAGGTCGGGCTCGAACTCGCGCGCGATCGGCATGAGAACCTCCGACCAGCATGCAAGGTACTCAGCGTCGCCTGGCCGCGCGTGGCCCTTCGTGTTCCACCCGACGTTGACGGAGGTGCCGCGCCCCGCGCCCACGCCAGCGGCCTGCGGCGCCGCGTCCGCCACCGAGCTCGGGAAGTAGGCGCCGCGCTCGTACCGATGCACCGAGAAGTAGAGCACACTCGGGTCGCTCTCGAAGATGCGCTGGATGCCGTTGCCGTGATGAATGTCCCAATCGACCACGAGCACGCGACGGCAGCCGAGGTGCTCGCGCGCGTGCGCGGCCGCGATGGCCACCGTATTTAAGACGCAGAAGCCCATAGCCATGTGCGCCTCCGCGTGGTGGCCCGGCGGCCGCACGAGCGCCATGCCGTTGCGCGCGCGCCCGGAAACGACTGCCTTGGTCACCTCGATGACAGCGCCTGCCGCGCAGCGCGCTGCGTCCATCGAGTGCGAGTTGATGTAGAGCGACTCGTGCTGGCCGATGAATGCGTCACGCGCCGCGAGCTCCGCGCCGATGGCCCACTCGATTTTGTCCCAGTGGTGCCGCTCGTGCACCAGCTCCACCTCCGCACGCGTCACCAGCCGTGCAGGCACCGACTGGCAGTGCACAGCGAGGCCCGTGCGCAGGAGCTCGTCGCGCACTGCAGAGATGCGCTCGGGCCGCTCCGGATGCTCGCCATAGGGACAGCAGTGCGCCAGCATCCGGTCGTCGTAGAGCAGAGCTGTGACGTTCGAGCAGAGATCATTTCCATGGATGATCTCTCGAGGGCGGATGGTGAGCCGCGCCTTGCCGTCTGCAGCCTCTTCGATGGTGAGGAGTACAGCACCGGCCGGGACCGGCGGCGTTGGCGCATCCGGGTCCCGCACCTCGACCTCGAGCAGAGACGAGGCGATCATCGCCGAGGGGTTCGGGCTCCAAACCGTCGTCTCTTCACGCACCAAGCTTGAATTTTGCCTCTTTCTGTCATCAGCCCATCGGGACTAAGTAGGAATTGAGAGGGTCGACCGATTCAAATTGTTGTCAAACTTTCATGAAACTTCGTGTTTGCGTTGATGAAAGAGAGCGCATGCACAAGCAGATCGTGATGGCTCTCGCACTGTTGCCCGTGTCGAGTCGCGCGCTGAGGCGTCCGCTGCTAATGTCGCGACGCGGGCTGCTGCTCCATGGTCCGCCGGCTGGCGGGCGGCGTCGAATTCTCGGCGCACTGCGCATGTGCAGCGCCTCTCCTGTGAGCGCCGAGGATGATAACGATGGCATGCCTTTCGCACGGCTGGCGTCCACAATCGAGGCCATAGAGGCCGAGCCTGCTCGGCTCAAGGGCGTTGCGCTCATGACTGACCTGCTTTCGTTTGCGCTCCTCGAGGCTCCCGACGAGCTGCTACCCTGCCTGGCCATTGCGACGATGCAGCTGACGCCCTCAACGCGGCCACTCAAGCTGGGCGTGGGGGAGAGTCTCGTGGTGCAAGCGCTGGCGCAGGCGTGCGATCGGCCCATTGATGAGCTGAAGGCGGAGCTGCGCAGGAGCGGCGACCTTGGCGCGCTGGCTGCGCGCGTGGTCGCTCGCGACTCTGCTGCGTGGCCTGCGACCGACTCCTGCCCAAACAAGGCCGTTGCGGCAGCTGCGGCAGCTGCGGTTCCTGCTGCGCGGCTGCGCGTGCAGGAGGTGCACGCGTGCCTTCTCGAGATGGGCACCACCTCGGGCAAAGGCGCCAATGGGCGCAAGGCTGAGCTGCTCGCGGCGCTCCTCGGCCGCGCGTCGCCCAAGGAGGCCTTGTTGCTCGTGCGCGCCGTGCGCAGTCAGCTCCGCTCGGGCATCGGCGACAAGGGCATTCGTGACGCGCTCGCGGCTGCGGTGAGCGCGGTGGCGCGGCCGCCGCCCGAGGTGGCGGCGGCGGCGGCGCTCGTGGCCGAGGCGGACGCGGAGGTGGCGCGGGCCGCTGCGCTCGAGCTGGAGGCGGTCCGCACGGAGCTGGGCGAGGCGGCCGCAGCGGCCGGAGATATGTCGGGAGATATGTCGGGAGATATGTCGGATGCGAAGGCGAGCATCGCTCAGATCGACAAGCTGCGCGGAGACTGGTCCAGTCTCGCGAAGGCGAGCCTCGCTCCAAAGGAGCGCAAGAGGCTCGAGGAGCGAGCGAAGGCGACGCGCGCGGCGCAGCGTGCCGCCGCCCGGGCACACAAGAGTGTCGACAAGCTGCGTGCAGCGAGCCGGCGGCGTGCGGCCGCACTCGTGAGCGAGGCCTTCAGCGTGGCGCCGTGCTATCACACCCTCGTGAGCGCGCTGCTCGAGCGCGGTGTGTGGCGGCTACTCGAAGCGACGGGTGTGCGCGCGGGCGTACCCGTGCAGCCCATGGCCGCCTCCGCGTCCCCTTCGATCGAGGCTGCCCTCGCGCGTCTCGTCGGGCGTCCGTTCCTGTGCGAGTGGAAGTACGATGGGGAGCGCTGCCAAGCGCACCTGTTGCCGCCCTCGGAGGCAGAGGTGGCGGAGCGCTCGCGCGTGCGCCTGTACAGCCGCTCACTCGATGAGGTCTCGGCGAGATTCCCGGAGATCGTCGACGCGCTGCCGGCGGCACTCGGCGCCGTAATGGGCGCGGACGGCACCCACGTGCCCACGAGCTCTGCCGTGGTCGACGCGGAGTTGTGCGCCATCGACGAGGCGACGGGCGAGGTGCTCCCATTCCAGAGCCTGGCCGCCCGCCCGCGCAAGGCGCCGACGGACGCGCAGCTCGCGGCCGGACCGCGCGTGTGCGTCTTCGCGTTCGATCTGCTCGAGCTCAATGGCGTGTCACTGCTGAACGAGCCGTTGCGCGAGCGCCGTCAAAAGCTGCGCGCGCTGCTGCGTCCGATCCCTCATCGCGTGCAGCTCGCGCAAGGCGTCGAGGTCTCCAACGAGCAAGAGCTACGCGACGAGCTCGAGCGCGCCTTTGAGGCGCAGGCCGAGGGGCTGATGCTCAAGTGCCTCGTCCCGGGCGGCGCGGCGCTACCGCAGGCTGCCGAGGGCGCGGCGGAGCAGGGCGTCGCGGCGGGCGCGGGCTACGAGGCGGGCAAGCGCTCCCTCCAGTGGCTCAAGCTCAAGCGCGACTATCTGGACGGCATGGGCGACAGCTTCGACCTGGTGCCCATCGGCGCCTACATGGGGCGCGGCAAGCGTGCGGGAGCGTACGGCGCGTATTTGCTCGCCGTGTACTCGCCCGAGACGAAACTCTACCAGCCCATTTGCAAGCTGGGCTCCGGCCTGAGTGACCTGGAGTTGGCGCGCTGGTCTGAGCAGGCGGAGGCGCACGCGTGCACGGAGGAGGAGGCGCGCGAGCTGTACGACCTGCCCGGCACGCTGCCGCCCTTGATGGCGCCGCACGTGTGGCTGCGCCCGCGGGTCGTATGGGAGGTGAGTGCCGCGGAGGTGTCGATCTCGCCAGTGTACCGGGCCGCCTTTGGGCTCGTCGCGGAGGACAAGGGACTCGCCCTGCGCTTCCCGCGCTTTGTGCGCGAGCGCCCGGACAAAGGCCCTGTGCAGGCGACCACGGACGGGCAGCTTGCGAGCGTCTTCAACACGCAGCCCACGGCATCGGCGCGGGAGGGCGTGGGGGGCGCTGGCCCGGGCGAAGTGGAAGGTGTATAGGCTAGACACGTGTCGGCTCATGCTCTTGGGATACAATGGACTGAGGTATTGCATTGCAAAAAAAAACGCCTGGTACAGCGCGCGGTTGGATGTTGGTTTTGTGTGTCGCTCCGGATTGAGTTCCGGCCCCCATCATGCTGTCCTCGCTGGCGCACGCCTTCGATGGAGGCGACAATCGCCCGAGTACCCTCAAGGATGTGTCGTTCTTTGAGCGTCGGCTCGGTTCCGCGACCGCCGACACTGGGACAATCATGGACGCCGGCACGAGCTCAATCCACATGCCGTGGTCATCGTCGTCGCCTTCGTCGTCGTCGGGTGCGGGGAATGTGAGCCTGCAGGCCGGCTCCATGTTCGTGCACGAGCAGCGTGTGGAGGTTCCGCTTCCGAGGTTTCAGCCGCTGCCTCTGACCGGGGTGTCGATTGTCGATGCCGAATTCCGCCGGCGCAGCGAGATGTTCGTGCAGGAGATGCACCGAGAGTTCTCCGCGTTCTCACTGACCGGGCTCACGTGGCTGGAGCAGCGAGCAAAAGAGGACGCACAGGTGGCGACCGAGCGTGCGGCTGAGGACGCCGCGATCGCGCGGAGGCGTGCCGAGGAGGACGGAGCGCTTGCCGCCCGCCGCCAACGCGCTGACTTGGAACGACGGAAGGCAGGGACCTTTGAAAAGGAACGCGAGGCGCAAGAGACGCAGCTCATCTCTCGCTGGAAGAGCAAGTCCGGCGAGCTGCAGGCCTCACTCAAGGAGGCGGTCGCCTCATACGAGGCGCACAAGGCGCTCGAGGCGCAGCGCCTCAAGGAGGACGTGGCACGTGCGAGCGCCGAGGCCGCCCGCAACGCAGATCTGGAGGTGGAGCGAGCTATTCGGACAGCAGAGCAGGCTGAGGAGGCGCGACTCAAGGCGGAGCTCGACAAGCTGCGCATGTCCACGACGCCCTCCGTGCGCTCCCTGACGCTCGTCGGCGCGCAGCAGGTCGCGCCGGCCTTGCGCTACGCAGTGGGCGTCGTCGGTGGGCCGCTGCGCTTGAAGGATCGTTCTTGGTGGAAGCTGCTACATACTCTGGAATGTGAAGGACTTACGCCGCGTACGGAGCCGCGTCTCGACCTCGACCTCACGCCCTGGTCACGAAGCCTGCCTTGACCCGTCTTGACCCGTCTCCGACGTGCTGCCTGTTCACCTACTCACCTCCACGACCTGCCTGTGATCGATCCTCTCATCTCCTTCGCAGCTCTCAAACAGACCGACCTCGCGACGAAACTCTTCGAAGCCTTCGACGGGGACGCTGACGGTGATGTGAGCACGGCGGACGCTGGCTACCTGCTTGGCCTCCTCACCGCAGGCACGTTGCGTGACCGTGTCGATGCTGCGTGCGACGCGCCGGGCGCGCCGGGCGCGGGCTCGCACCTGACCCGCTCAGCAGCCCTGATGCAGCTACAGCTGTGCGCGCGCGTGCGCAAGCTCGCCGCGCCGAAGACGACGGCACTCTTGCAGCACGCGAATACCATGCAAGTGCCAACGCCCGAGGCCATCGATCGTGCCGTCGCGGACCACTTTGGAGGGGGCACGCAACAGCCTGCCGAGAACTTTCGCCACTGGGCGTCAAGCTCAGCCGTCGTTGCGCCGCTCTTCCTGCCATTGTAACGATGGGAGGCTACGCCCCGAGACGCACAATGCATTTCTTGAGGCGACCTCTCATCAGCCTGGATACCGATGAGTCCTCTCATCAGCCTGGATACCGATGAGTCCTCTCATCAACTTGGATACCGATGAGCCCTTGCGGTGGAGCACGGGGCTCGAGCGAATCTCTGCTGCGAAATCAGTGATTGCAGAATGGGGTAGGACCGGTAGGTGTGGGGGGGGCAGGGAGGGTTGCAGAGAGCTGGCAGCACTGCGTTGAGATCTGGGTCGAGCGTGACGCTGGATGTTCGGGTCTGCGTGGTCCGTCGTGTCGCGCAGTATCGCACGTCGCGTGCGCGCCGGCCGTGGCGCCGAGCGTGGCCACCTGCGGGGGTGTATGGTACACGGTCGCGGACGCGCACCCACGCAGCGCCCCGGTGCGGCTGCGGGACGGAAGGGGGAGAGGGATTGCACCCTCCTGGTGTGGTGCCGATGCGAGCAGCGAGGCCCGGGACCCGGTCCCTGGCGGTCACGAATGTACAATGTTAATTCCGCGTTTTGAACTCGCACACTTCACGCTCGGCTCCTGCGTCCTGTGGCCATGCTCCTGGCTGAGTGGCTGGGTGTGTCCGCGGAACACGGAAGTGACACGAGACACGTACCGGAAGTGTGAAAACGACTCGACGAGTCGCTCGACTAGAGAGTGACCGTGAGCGTCTCCTCCTTTCATAAAAGTTACGCGTACGATAGGTCGTAAATTGTACCTCGAAAGAACCCGAACTGATGTATGTTTTGCACCGACTACCGGGTGCGCTGACCTGCGGTGGACAGCGCCTTATTTAGCTTCTTACGTGTTTTCATGCGTTTTTAATAAAAGATCAGATCCTAGTTGTGAAGGACGCATCGCTGGTTCGCTGCTCTCTGCATTGCATGCATGCACGGAAACAGTAAAGAAAAAACTGCACAAGTGAGCACAAACAGAAGCGCGGTTCGGTGGCAAACTCGCGCGCGGGCGGCAGAACGCGCGAGACCCACTCAAGTCCCTCCTCTTCCCGCTCGCTCGAGCACGCTGCGTCGTTGACGCTTGACGGTGCGCTCGCCCCACAACATCATGCCGAGAAGATCGCCCCGATTCGCCACGGTTGACGCCGTCGGCGACATGGTGGCTATTCCCGACGGCCCGTTCGCTGGAGAGAGTCTCACACTGCACGAGAATGGTCACTGGCACTTCACGTTCCCAGATGAGGTCGTGGGGCGAGTGCCGTGGGCGATTCCCCATGGTGCACGTACGAAGCAGGGCATCCTCGTCGGCTTCTACCATTCTCGGCGAGGGCTAGTCCTAGATGAGACGTTACATGCCAAGGAGCTCATGGGCCCGGAGCTGCAGTGCGTAGGTTTCGACAATCATGGAGAGCAGACTGATCCCTCTTCACCGCCTTCATTCGCAAACGGGTGTTATCGATACGGCCATGGATGCCGTGATGATCCTGCTCGTCCTGGTGATCCCCGCATGCACACTCAGACGGGTGAAATTCTCTATCGCATCAACGCCCTCTGGTTCACAGCCACACAGTTCGGTAACCTTTGCTGCCACTGCGCGGCGTACTACAAGGACATGCTGAACAATGAGGCTGCGTTGCTGCGCTACTCCTTGGTCTCCTCCTCTTCGGTCCTCAATGCTGCGCTAGAACGAGGTGACTACGACGGCGACTCCGATGAGGCAGACGATAATGATGAGGAGGACTTAGGGGAGGAAAAGGAGGACAGCGTGCCCACGGATGTGATCGAGGCGCTCCCACGGCGCACATTCGTGCGTTTCTTCCGGCAGGCTGCGCCATGCGCCATCTGCCTTGACGAGCCTACGACGGGCCTCACCCTTGTCCGCCTGCCTTGCCGCCACGAGTTCTGTGAGCCATGTGTCACTGAATGGCTGAACCGGAAGAATGCGTGCCCCCAGTGCCGCGCACCGATCCCAAAGTAAGTGGAAGATGGGATACTCGGTTCGACGGCGCCAGATACTAAGGACCGCTCTCACGCGGGACGCGGCACCTTGGGGCAGCCGCAGGGAGTGCAACGTGTGCCGAGCTCGTGCCTGGAGCACATGTGAGGGCGTGAGAGTAAAGATGCTTGAGAGCGGGCGCGCGAACAAGGCCGAAACCCGTAAGAAGCCCGTGGGACCAATTGCGTGGCAGCGTGGGACAGGAAGTGGGAGAGTAGAGAGCTGGGACGGAGCGCGGTGAGGGCATTCGCCGAGAGCACTTTACCAGCGAATCGCAGCCAAACACATGCGTGTACGCGCAGGCAGTCGCAGTGTAGACCCGTGTGTACCCCGTCACAGTGACAGTCAGTCAGTCAGTGTCACAGTCAGACTGCGGTCAGGTTTGAGGTTTCGTCGCGGTCGGCCCCCGCGCTTCCCCGCGCGCGCTCACCAGCACACCAGCGCGTCTCCACCAGGGACGGTTCCGCTCGCCTCGGTCAGTTACCGGACTCGACGAGTCCTACTTGAGTGAACGTCTAACAAAGTTCTAACACTACGCTAACTCTTAACTTGTAACGAACGCATCTCGTCTACATATTCTCTCTAAGGCGAGGCCTGAGCCGCCGCCGCTCCCGCCGCTTCGGCCTCTTGCCTGCGCCTGCGCACCTCCTCGCGCTTCATCTCCTTCTTGCGCCTCGCAGCCTCCTCGCGCTGCCGCTCCTTCTTGGACGAGTAACCCTTACTGGCGCCGCCCGCCGCCTTCGCCTTCTCGTCTCGCTTGCGCTTCTCCTCGGCGTCGAACTCGTCGTTGACGCGCCGGATGGCGCGCGTCATCACGTCGTCGAGCACCATCTTCGAGAGACGGCGATGCTGGACCGCAAGCAGCTGGCGCTTGGAGAGCAGCTGTGGCGCATCGAGCAGCGCGTCATCCTCCTCAATCTCGTGGTCATACGCCGTGCGCAGGCCCTGGAGCGAGCGCAGCAGGCTGCTCGCCACGTCATTCTCGGACTTTTCGGAGAGCGTGAGCTTCGCCAACTCGTCCGCCGAGCCGCGCGCGCGCTCGATCTCGTCGTCGGAGCACAGGGTGATGCGAGACCATTCGAAGAGCTTGGGGGACAACGAGCCATGCTTGAGCGAAAAGTCCTGCGTCGCGTTGAGCTTCGCCTGCTTGAGGAGCTTGATGCGTGGGGCAGCGGTGCCCTCGTCCTGGAGCGTCTCCGGCAGCGAGAGGCGCATCGCCACCGACGCCGCCTTGACGTCGTTCCAAATATAGCCCGCCTCGAGGAGCAGCTCCGCATTGTGGCGCCGATCGTTTCGTAGCGTGAGCTCCTCGCCGCGCTTCGGAAGGCGCCCACCCGAGCCCACGAGGTGCAGCAGCGTGAGCGAGCGCGTCGCACCGCTCGGCGACATGCGCTCCTGCTCCACCTCCTCCAGGCTCACCGTGCCGGACGGATGCTGTCGCAGCGGCAGCGGCACAATCGCCGTCTCGTTCTCGTCGAGGCCGTCGATGCGCACCTGGGTTGCGCTCGCGATGGCGAGAGCGCGCAGGAACTCGCGCTCGCCGATGCTCGCGCGTGGAAAGAAGCGCGGGAAAGCGTCCATGATCGGGCGCATCAGCTTTTCGTAGTGCTGGCCCACCTGCTCGCGGAACTCTTTGGCAGCGTCGACCATGCGCTTCTCTTCGATCACCTCAAGCTCGCCGGGGCTCCAAAAGAAGAGGGAGTGCTCGCCGGTGCGCGCGGCGACGTGGTAGTCAAGCCACGCCTGCCATACGGGCTCTGCGTGCGGCTGGCTCCCCGCGTACTGCTGGTACAGGAAGAAGAGCGTGAAGATGAAAGTGGAAGGCACGAACAGCTTCTGTTTTGTCAGGTGCTTGCGGAAGGCGGGCGAGTCGACAAAGTGCGCGAGCCGGCCCGTCCGCAGCTCCTCGGCCGTGAGCGCTGCGGAACGCGGCAGTGCAAGCACGACGTGCGTGTTTGCGTGGTACGCATCAGACACGTCGCCTGGAAACAAGTCGCCGGCGCCACCGTTGCCGCCGCCGCCATCGGCCACGAGGCGGCCTTCTTCGTTCACGCTCAAGCCGTCGAGCTTTGCACCGTCGAGCTCTCCGAGTGCCGCGATCAGGCGCGTGTATGCAGATGACGTAGGGTTCGAAGTTTGGAACGCGTTCCCGCACGCGGGCGCGAGGGCCGCGAGCATCGCAAGAACTGGACGCATGCCACGTATTACAAATTTCGTCACATACGAAAAGTTCTCAGCTATTGTTTGAAGTGCAGAGTTTTTACGAGACGTTCGAGACGTGACAGAAGCGCCGGCGTGAGCGCCGCGCGCCGCGCGCGGGTTACACGAACTCCCGCGTCTCGGAAAGTGCGACCAGTGCTGGCTCTACTCTCGACCAGTGCAGGCGTCCAAGATGCCGGTCGAGAAGGAGCATCCAGCCGTAGTGCCGGCAATCCAGGACGGGGAGCTTTCACCGTCGGGCGCGCCCGAGCCGGCGGCCGATGTTGCTGATGATTATGGCGACGTTATGCAAGCGCTCGGCGTCCCTGAGCAACTCGCCGGCGCGACGGCAGCGCTGCAGGAGCAGCTGCTGATGATCACGCGCGAGATGCAAAATCTGAAGAAGGAGATGTACTCGGAGCAGAGCGGTCTCACTGCGCAGCTCGCTTCGATCTCCCAAAGGGCGGCTCAGCTGGATGGTGGCGGTGTTGCCACCAGAAATGGAGGCAGCGACCAAGGGCATTTCGGCCAAGGACGTGACGAAGAAACGCGCGCGCGAGCACGAGCACCACCTGGCCGTTCTCCGCAACCCGGCGCCGCAGCAGATGCTCGAAGCAGCAGTGGCGCCTGTGCGCCGTCTCGCGTCGTAAACGGGGTGACTCGCGACAGTTGTGGAAGCAGCAGCAGCGGCTTACGCGAGCGTCTTCCGACGAGGCATCGAGAGGAGGAGGACGACGACGACGAGCTGCCGACGTCGGCGCACCGCCCCGGGGGTGGAGGCCAGTCCGCCGGCGCTGCACGAGGGCGGCGCGTCGAGTTCACTCCTGACACGCACGACCCGATCCCGATGCGCCAGCGGGGCGGCCTCACACGCTCGCGCCAGCCGCCACCCGAGGCTGGATGGACTCCATACATCATCGGCTTCTTCATCCTCTGCTTCGGTCCGCTGCGGCCACTCGTATTGGAACTCGTCACCACGGTGCCCAGCCTCCTGAGAGGCTCGAGCGAGGACCAGGGCGAGGACGCCCAGGACAGCTCCTGGTCGCCGTGGAATTGGTTTCAGGCGCAGGAGGAGCCCGCATGGTACGAGCAGTGAGCACAGACGCGTACTAGCAGTGTGGCAGCGGCACGAGCGTCAGGAGCGTACCGTAGCGCGCCGCCTCGTGGCTCGTCACCGTCTCTGGTTTTTAAGCTCGTTTACTGTCGTGCTCAGTTACGCGACTCGGGACGCCTTCTGAGGTCATGGGACGCGCGCGCGCGCGCGCACGCGCCTTCAACACTCATATACTTCCCTGTTCGTGAAAGAAGTGGGTCCATTTCACGCGAACCTATTTAGGGTCGCCGCGAGACGTGCATACTGCACCCCGCAGAAGCAGATTCTCCGCGCAAAAGCCGGCGCGCGCAGCAAAATGAAGGCAACCATAGGTCCCGGGGTCGCGATTGTCCTCGCGGCTGCGGGGCAGGGTGCCAGCGCACTCGCTCAGAGCGCTACCTTTGATCCCGTGCATATATCTTTGATGCTGGTTTCAGGCATCGAGCGGCTCTACGAGGATAAGAAGATGAACAACAAAAAGTGCAGGCTTATGAAGGATACGGTAAAGGAGCTCTCGGCGATCCTTACAGCCATCACTCCCGAGGTCCAAGAGGTGTTGCGTGGGCAGCTCCACAATGTGTACGTCGCTCTCACCGGCGCCTCAAACTGGTTCGGGGCGTACTCGAAAAAGGGCGCGTTCATGAAGACGCTGACCTCAAAGGAGGAGGCGGACAAGTACTCCCTCGCCAAGGAGGCCCTCGACAGCGCCGTGAGCGCACTTCAACTCGCCATTCAGGTGCGGCGGCTCAAGAAAACGCGTGCCCCCATGCTCCCGCCCAGTCCTCCCCGAGGCACCTGAGACCCGTTCGATTTGCGTGCTCGCAGTTGAAGTCGCTTACGCTCCAGTTGAAGCAGGCGGAGGTGCCCATGGGCGAGATGGTGCTGATGGCGACGCCGATGGCGACGCCGATGGCGACGCCGATGGCGACGCCGATACCCATGGCAACGCCGGTACCCATGGCAACGCCGGTACCCATGGCGACGCCGGTACCCACCGAGGCGGAGCAGCACGCCCTCCTCGACCACGCCAAGTACCGCCGCTTCGCCGAGGTGCGCACGATGGTGGAGGCGACGCCGCTGCTGATCGACGCGCGGCCATGCGGCCGCTGGTCGGTCCTCATGCATGCGGCGCACAAGGGCGACGTCGACATGGTGAGGTGGCTCCTTGGGCGCGGCGCGTCCGGCGCAGCGGACGCCCTCCCCCTCGCGTCGGGTACGCCCGCCGCAAAGCAGCAAATCATCCAGCTGCTCACGCGGCGCCAGTGGAGCATCGGCGCCTTGGGGATGGTTGGTGTGCGGCGCGTCAGTGGCGGAGCGGACGGCGTAACGCTCAGCGTACCCAATCGGGCCCCCGGTGAGAACCGGCGCATGAGATGCGGCCCACCGGGCGAGGCGGGGAGCATATACGTGCTGAGCGGCCCGCCCTCCGCCCTGGCGTTGCTCGATCGCCTGAGAGTGGGGCGGCACGGCTTCTTGTCACCCACGTCGGTGGTCACCCTCCCCGTCGCCGCGCGCGCCGCCGCGCGCATTCCCGAAACGGCGAAGTACTTTGGCTTTGCGTACCCTCTCGCCGACATAGGCGGCGGCAAGCTGGACGAGGCGGCGGTCGACACGCTCATGGCCGGGGGCGACGCGTGGGCCAGCTTCATCCTCCTGGGCGGCTTCGCCTACTTCGACGCTGAACGGCGCATCGTTGGGGTGAACGCGCTCGAGCCGCCGCGGGAGGAGGCAGGCGGCAGGGAGGGGGCGGCGGGGAGCGGCGGCGTCGAGGCGCCGCAGCTGCGCCTCGAGGGCCCGTGCGCCGTGACGGCAGCCGCCGCGGCGGAGCTCGAGCGGCAGGGCCGCATGCACGAGGTGATCCTCCCCGCGTTCCGTGAGGAGTCCGTGACGCACTTTGCTTGGGTGGGACCGGCGGAGTGGCCTGGGGGGCAGCCGCTGCTTGATGACGGCTCCAAGTGGGAGCACGGCGCTCTCGTCTACAGAGGCGGTGGCGACGAGCCCGACACCTTCGTCGAGCAGCGCACGCTCTGCTTCAGGGTCGTCCCACAATCAAACCGAGTGATACAAGTGATACAAATGATAGAAGCGGATCCCTGGCGATGCGTGGTCTCGTGAATGATCGGCGGGGCCCGCCCCCGTTCGACACACTCCTTCATTGGAATCTCGCTGGCGTTGCGTGGGCTTTCCACAGGGAAAATGGTCAGCTGCGGAGGTGGAATTATTGGCACGGCAGTCATTGGTTCATGCATTGCTGCATTGGTTCATGAAGGGATCATTTCCAAAACTTTCAGCGGCCGCGGGGAGGGGGGTGCGGGGGATACCGGAGTGTTGGCACTAGCGCATACGTTCAGCCTGTCTCGTGTCCATCTGTCATCATTTCATGTGTGGTTATAATCCTGGGACTTATCTGGAAAATTACCCTAATGAGTGCGCGACGGCGGCGGCGTCTAGCGACGGTATTGTAACGTACCGAAACTTTGGCCGCAACCTTTTCGTTATTTGAACATCCTGAAGATATCTTAAGGCGGTCCACTCATTGATTTATGTCCTTAAGATCCTGAAACGATCAGCCCTACATAATCAAAATCAATGAGTGCCAAAGCCCCCGCGGGGGAGGTTGGGGGAAGGAATGGGGGGCGGGGGAGGGTGGGGAAGGAATGGACAACGGTGGAGCCAGACAGTGATATTACATGTAAGCTGGTTCGAGTCTCAGGGGGCACTTCCCGCGCTTCCTTTTTAATGCGAAATTAGGGTTTTGGGCTGGTTTGTGATCTAGAGTATGGGATTTCCACGTTCGTTTCTGAAAGGTTAGAGCTAGAACTCAATGGGAGAGCATGTGGGACACCTCTGGCTCGAGTTTCGTACTTAGAGTTTCGTCCAAATCCCTTCGGTGGTTTTGAGATCAGGTTTCGCCCCCATGTACACCACATGAGCGGACTACGAACCTTAAACGGTTCGAAAACTCGATAGTTACTCATAGGAAGGTGGGCGGACCCCTCTCCGCTACCCTCCCCGCTAGCTAGCGGTTCCGCTAGCTAGCGGTTCCGCTGAACACCCTTGTGGCCCTTCCTAATGGTTCACCTACTGAGTACGATGAACGTACCCCCAACAATCATCGAAATGATGCTCAATTCGACCACTCTACATGTCATGGCAGTCGGCTCTACATTTACTCGTTTACTCGTTAGTCAATAGGCAGTGTACGGCGCTTCGTACAGTGTATAATCAACCTGACGCAGCATCAGCTCAATTGCAAAGGCCTTGTCCGCACACGCGGTTCCCATTCAAGTCCAAGACAGGCGTGATGCCTGTATTGTTGTAGCCGGGCGCGTCGTTGATGCCGAAGGCGAATCTTCTATAGTTGTCGAGCCCCAGGCATTTCTGCCCGCTCGCCGCGCAGGTCCTGAAGTCCGCAGTGAGCATGTCGTCGAACGCCGTCTCGCCTAACGCGTTCAAGAAGTAAGCCTCCCACATCCGATCCTGCAGGCTGAGCAGCATGTGGTGTGACTCCGCGTAGTTGTACGCGCAGTCCACGCATGAGATGGCGGTCTTATCACGCGTGCATGCAAGGGCACAGTTGAAGTAGAGCTCAAACTGCCTCACCAGGCAGTCGAAGCAGCTGTACTTGAGGCAGATGGGCTCGAAGCCGCTGCGAGCGCCGAATGGGCGCTGCGCCCTCGCAAAGGACGCGACGGTCCGCGAGGCGCACGTCTTGCCTTCGACGGAGGATAGGCAGCGCAGCCTCGCGTCGGCGGAGCGGTTACCTGACGAAAGGGAGGCATGGACGCACCCAAGGAAGGCGGGGCAGACCACTGTGCAGTTGCTCTCGACCTCCCCGAGCAGGCGGTTCAAGTCATCGCGGGATTGACTGAGAAGGCCACCAAGGGGCGTGACGACCAAGCGTGACTCCACGACTGCCGCGGCATTCAAGACGTTCGAGCAAGGATCCGCCTGCGGTGGCGTCAGGCACACCGAGAGCTCGGACTCGGCCGTTTCTTGCATGATCTTCTCCGAGATGGTGTAGGGTCGATCCCGCGTCGTCTGCTTGCCCTGCGCGGCCACCGGCTGGCAACGCGAATCGCGCATCGGAAAGGGGACGCCGCGGAAGTTCTTGTCATGGCCCGCGGCGAGCTCGGGCGGGAAAGCCTGCTCGCCGTACGGCAAGATCGACGAGCAATCGGCCTCGACGGTGAAGTTGACCAGCCAGCGCGAGCCCACAGCGCCTGGATCGAAGTGGTAGGGCTCGGTGATCTCCTCAATGGTGAATGTCTGATTTTCCAACCTCGCCACGGGCCCAACGCTTCCTAGCCCTCTTGGAGGGCCCTGGAACGACTGCGCCGCGAGCAGCTCCACACCCGTTAGCGAGGCGCCTGGCGGTGTAACGTCTGGCTCGCCAAGCCGATGAGGTGCGGGGTACTTGCGTGGGCTGTGTCGGTCGGCAAAGTAGCTCCACGTGCTCGTCGCGTCGTACGTGCTGCGCGCTAGGTACCGTCGCTGCTCCTGAGCGAGGGTGGTGATGGCCTCGTCAACGAGCGCCGCGAAGCCGCTGCGCTGCAACTGGGTCTCGGCCGTACTGCGATGGTCGAGAGCAGCCGGTCGCTCGTTGAGACCCTGCGCATCATACGCCCAGTCCGCGGGCAAGAACGCGTCCGCTCCCGAGTACTGCAGCAGAGCGCTTGTCGTGCCCGAGGGCGCGTAGCCCAGCCGGTCGACGCGTGCACGCCCGCGAGGGAAGAGTCGCGCGTGCAGCGACGGCGTCTGCGCCGCAGCGCGCTTGGCGAGCGCATACAGCACGCGGCGCACGTCTTGACCAAGGAAGCCGCGCAGCCGCGCAGCGCGCGCCCCCTCGAAGAGCCGCACCGCCTTCTCGAGGTCCACTTGGTCCACCGCGGCCCGCACCGCCGCCCACACCTCTGCCGCCCGTTGTGGTGGTGTGCACCTGTACACGACGAGCACCTCAGCCACGAGTGAGCTCAAGGGGGGAGGCGGGTCGGCGCCGGCATGCTTGCCGCCCTCGTACCGAGCGAGCATGTGCAGAGTAGGCGGCTCGCGGCTGCTGTCAGTAGGCGGCTCGCGGCTGCTGTCACTGCCGCCACTTGTGCCGCCGCCGCCACTCGCGCCGCCGTTGCCATTGCCGTTGCCATCGCCGCTGCCATCGCCGCTCTGGCCGCTTCTGCTTTCAAGGACGACGCCCGTCTGGCGATCCACCTGGTTGGCGACCTTGGCATTTGATGTCTCGGCGTCTGCCCTCGCTTGAGCGGCGACGGTGGCGAGCGCCTCGGTCAGGGGGCTACCTGGCGCGACTTCCTCCGCAGTGGCGGCAGTGACGCCGACCGCAACGGAGCGGCGCTCGCGCTGAAAGGCATCAAGCTGCTGCATGTTGTCGGTGTAGCTGATCTCTCCAGGTGCCCAGATCTCGATGACTTCGTTGGGTGACAGGCTGAGCTCCAGAAAGCTCAGAGTGAGCGGGGCGGCCATGTCACGAAAGTAGCCGCCTTCCAAGAACATGCTCGGGCGGATGCGCCACGAGCACTCAAGCGGTTGCACGAACTCGAGCCCTTTGAAGGCAATCTGACCGAAGGAGTCGGTGACGAGCAGCTCGTTCGGGCAATCGCCGACGCTGCTCCATCGCCGGCGCTGCGCAAGGCCATCGCCCTCATGCGGCGACTCTACAAACTCCTTGAAGCGCACGTCCGTGATGCGGACAAGGCCGAGGGTCGCTGCTAGTGCCGCAGCCGCTTCTTCGTTCTTTGCACTCTCGGAGAACATGGATGAGCCGCTTTCGGAGAAGACGCTGGAGCCGGCCGCGCAGCCCAGGGTGGCACACAGCACGCTCTGAAGCAGACGAGGCACCATCTCCTCCTGCACGCGCGCGCGCAGTGCAGCTTCCTGCTTGAGTGAGTGGAGAGGTGAAAGTTGAAAAATGCAAGCATGCCGCAAGTGCATACATTCGTTTTGTTTCGGAAGGATACGCAAATCGGTTAAGAGGTTTTGCGATCTGCCATGCAGGCCAGCTCAGTCGGGCCAAATGTGCTCCAAACTTGTGAAAACAAATTGGGGCTCACGCGATTCTCCCGCGATCGAGGTGGAAACACAGCACAATCCGGACGGACTTGTGATGCCGCCGCCCGGTTGGAAAACGTGTCCCCACTGCAACGCCGCATTCTCGCCATCATCCATCGACAGACATGAACGGCGCTGCAAGGACCGAGCCGACGTGAAAGCCGAGCACGCGGCGCTTCAGGAGCTGCGAAAGATTGAGGGACCACGGCCGAAGGCGCTGCCAGACTGGCCGAAGTGTCCAAATTGCGGCGAGCCCTACGGCCCGCATGCTATCGGCCCGCACACGAAGCGGTGCGTCAAGCTGCTGCCACACGGTGCGAACGGCTACGGGCCGCAGGACCATCACAAAGATCCTCGCTTCAAGCATCTCTACAAGGCCGCCCAGATCAACCTCAAGGACGAGGCACCCTCGCTCGTAGAGAGCGTGGGCGACGCGCTGAGTGCGCTCGGCAAAAGTGTGAGTAGCGTGCTCGCGGCGCTCGGGCCGCAGATTAGCGAGGCCGAGATGAGCCGCTTGCGCAAGCTCTTCCGCCGTTTTGATGCGAATGGCGACGAGCTGCTAGATCGGGAGGAGTTTGGCGTGCTGATGCGCAACTGCTTTCCGTCGCGCGTGGCTGACGCGGACTCGCTCTGTAGCTCGATGTTCGACGATGCGGACGTGGATGACTCGGGCGCGATCTCCTTTGAGGAGTTTGTGAAGCACTATCTCGCGATGAAGCAGCCGGACGTCGACCCTCGCTTCGAGGAGGCGTGCACCATGTTTGAGTTCTTTGACGCGGACTGGAGCGGCAGCCTGGACCCGGATGAGCTCATGTGCCTGCTCAATCAAATCTTCCCCGAGCGCTGCGACGAGAATGAGGAGCGCGCTCGGGAGCTCTTCCGCTCCATGGACACCGACGGCTCGGGCGCCATCTCGTTTCCCGAATTTGTAGCCTACTTCGATACGCTCAAGAACCTGTATGACGGCTCCCCCCCGCCCGAGGCGGCCGCGTCGGCGCCCACGGCTGAGGAGCTCGCTGCGGCCGCGGCGCGCGAGCAAGCCGAGCTCGAGGCGGCGCTCGTCACGTGCCGATGTGGCCTGCGCTTCTTGCCCGCGGTGATGGCTGATTGCATCCGATTGCATCTGATTGCATCTGATTGCATCTGATTGCCTCCCTCATTGCTTTCACGTGGTCTGTGCCTCTTGCCCGCGGTGATGGCGGAGCATCAGCGCTCCTGTGGAACGGATGGCTGGTTGCATCTGATTGCCTCCCTGGTTGCATCTGATTGCCTCCTTCATTGCATGCAGGTGATGGCGGAGCATCAGCGCTCATGTGAGGCCGTGGCGCCGACCAAGAAGGAGGTGCACTTCGTCGAGGAGGATGCGACGCAGGATATGCTCTCGTCCGACCTGGCCACCCCCGCCGAGGGCATCCGCGCCTCCATCGAGTTTGCCGAGAACGATGCCAACACTTTCGTGCCATGCGAGTGGTGTGGCCGAACCTTCTTTCCCGATCGATTGCCCATTCACCTGCGCATCTGCAAGCAACGCAAGGCGCAGGAGCCGATTACCGGCATCCGACCGACGATCGTCGACGGGCGCACTGAGATCATGGGCCGCTATCGCTCGATGAAATCGGGCAAGTGGACGCAGTCTGGGCGCATCCCCGTCGCGGCGCTTCCGGCCGGCGCCACGAAAGAGTACTCACCGCAGAAGGCGGCCGCCGTGCGTACAAAGGACGCAGAGGGGGAGCGTAAGGTACGCGAAGCGAACGAGAAGCAGGCTGCCATGGAGCGTGCGTATGAGGAGGAGAAGGCGCGCAAGGCAGCCGAGGAGGCGAAGGCCAAGGAGGAGGAGGAGAAGAAGAAGTTCTTCATCGCGTTCGACGCGTGAGAAGAGAGTACATGACCCATGCGACGAGCTGAGCTTGGTGCTGAGCTTGAGTATGCTTGAGTAGACTTCACATCACGGGCCCACGTGGCCATCCTGCTGTCCGCGAGGGGCCAGCGGATGCGCGACGAGGGCACTCCCTGCCGCAAGCTGGGCCGCTTGGCACGGCCCCTGCTCTTGCGCTCGAGGAACGGGGTCGCTTCTTAGGCTGGCCCCCTCAACATGTCAACATTCAACGGCGCGCATTAGGAAGCGAAGTGAGCCTCGAGAGTCGCAGAGTGACATGCACACGCGTGTGTGTCGCCTCGCTCCTATAAGTACGGTGCCGTGAAAGCCGAGACGAAAACAACGCGCTTCGTTTACAACACATTCACCGCAAAACACTTAGCAACCGGGGAAAACTAGGGATGGGCCAGGTTTTCCCGGTTTGAACCAGGAAAAGTGGTCTGAACCAGGTGGGACTGGTTTTTTGAGCAGTTTGAAAATACCAGATTTTCCTGG
>PJAB01000179.1:0-35951 GCA_002887195.1 Chrysochromulina parva
CCCCCCCCCCCCCCCCCCCCCCCCCCCCCCCCCCCCCCCCCCCCCACCCCCCCCCCCCCCCCCCCCCCCCCCCCCCCCCGCCCCCCCCCCCCCCCCCCCGGCGGGCCCCCGCTAGCTTGCAGAACGAGTCACTGGGCAACAGGGTTACAGGCACCAAAAGCTCCCCGTGATTCGCGTCGTTGCGCCCGCGCACGCGAAGGCATTGCGCGAAGGACGCGGGGTCCGAAGGGTTTTCGACAAATTAGCTTACTTGCTTTTTCGTGTTGAGTTGCGTCAAGTCAAGTCTATTCAAAAACATTGACTTGACTTGACTTGACTTGCGCAGCCGGATTCGCTTCATTCACAAGAGAGTGCAAGCCGCAAAATCGCCGCACGCGCTCCAACATGGACGAGGTCCTCAACGCGCTCAAGGCGGCCCAGGCGGGTGATACCGGTGACCCGACGATCTTCGACAAGATCCTGGCCAAGCAGATCCCGTCCACGCCTGTGCACGAGGACGACCTGTGCTACGCGTTCCGAGACATTAACCCGCAGGCTCCCACGCACGTGCTCCTCATTCCCAAGTACAGGGCGGGCCTCACTCAGATTCGGCACGCCAACCCCGAGCAGCACTGCACCCTGCTCGGGCACATGATGTGTGTGGCTGCAAAAATCGGTCGTGAGGAGTGCCGCGGCGGCTTCCGGCTTGTGGTCAACGATGGCGAGAATGGTGCCCAGTCGGTGTACCACCTGCACATCCACATTCTCGGCGGCCGGCAGATGATGTGGCCACCCGGCTGAGTTATTGTACGCGAAGCGTCGCCGCTGCCGCCGTAGTGGCTCTCCAGTCGGCCCTTCTGGATTTCGCGAGCATTCAGCTGTAAAGGGATTATGTGGCCACAGGTCCCCGCGATCGGAGCATCGGACGCGTCCGATACTCTCAACAAATTCTCTCATCAAAATTGCCCTGAGTCGGTGCAGAACGCATTTGTTTTTATTCTCGTTGCACTTGACTGCGTGAACCATTAAAGAGACTCGCCACCCGGCCGGCGTGGCGCCAGCCGCCCGCGAAACGTCCCTACTTCTCGGAACTCGGCCACTCCGAGTGTGAGAGAGAGCTGCGATGGCACCTGAACACGAATGCGGCCCTCGCCCATGCACAGCCCTGACGGCGAGCCCACGGCGGCACCGCCGACTAGGACAGCCACCAGGGCACTCGCCTCATCCACATCAAACGTGGCGTCGAACTGCAGCATCGTTCCCACGGGGAGCGTCGTGCTGCCACTGCGGCCATAGTCAATTTGCAGGTTCGCGGTCGTTCGGAGCCGCCACTGAAGCGCCTGTGGAGTTCCATCTCCGTCTAGAAGAGCCGTCCATGGTCCACTCGACGCGAGCAGACGCGAGTCGCGCAACAGCTTCGCCGTGCCTGAACATTCGGCCAGGTCGTAAGAGCCCTCGTCCAACTCGAAGCGGCAGAGGAGCTCAAGCACTCGGCTGTTGCTTCGCACATCTCGCGCATCGCCGAAGAGAGCCTTGGTTGCCACACCGCGAGGCGCGGGCGGCGGCGATAGCTCTGCTGATATCAGCCATCCATCGGGGCGGCAGATGGCCTTCGTGCGCTCAGCAGCGGCCGCAGAAGGCGGCGGTAGCGGACGCAGTCCCCAGAGTGCGGAGTCGGGTCGGAGCAGAATGGCTAAGCCACTGAGCACTGTCACGACAATGCCAGCTGGTATCTCGGAACGCGCTGGTGTGCTGCGGCTCGGCGGGAGGGTTGGCATGCGCAGCGCCGGCAAAGCGGCGAGCATCGTCGTCTCGAACCGTGGGTGTGAATATCGATTCAAAACACCTCTCCAAAACGTAAACAACATCACAGATGCGAAACGATACACACACCAAGTCAAGTCAACTGTGTACAAAGTAGCTTGACCTGAGGCACCTGTAGACTTCACACCACGAAACCATGCGAAACTCATCGACCAGATCCCTCAACGGGATGGCCACCATCTCAAACGTGGTTCGTGCGACACGCTGGCTTTTGGTGAATATAATGAATGTGTTCAGATCATCTATTGCATGAAGCGAGATAATTTTTTTCGTCGATTCCTCCCGCGCTCGATTCATTAGCGAACCTCGCGGGTCTTTCTTCCTGATGCTTCCGTCCCATCAGATGTTGGATGCTGACGCGTTCGCCCGTTTGAGAGAGAGCCGAGCCGCCGCGCTCATGCGGCAAGTCGAGCAGGCGGCCCTCGGGCCCACAGGTCCTGGCATTGCCTCTTGGCGCCAGAGGCTCACGAGTGTGCCACCGATGATGAAGCGCAAGCGTGATGAGACTGTGCCATCGAGCCGTCAGTGGCACAACATGCAGGGCCCAAGAGGACCACAGATCAATCTACCATCTCTGCCACCACCTTCGCCGACTTTCATAGCGGCCTTGCCGCTTTCGAGAGCCATCTCCCTTCTCGATGAGAAATCGCTCCTCGACACCCCATCTCTCACCAACTTGATCGATCGCAGGGAGCGGCTGTGCGGCTCCGAGCTCCCATTCAAGCTCCCATCGCCAATATTCTCCGAGGAGCGTCGGCCGAGCATGGACCGGACACCGACGTACTCCGAGTCGACGATGACTTCAAGGCACGACTCGGATCTTGACGCAAGGATTGACTCCGACGACTCGGACATAAAGCCCACAAAGTTCAAGATGTTTAAGAAGGTGGACGGCGTCCGTCGCGTCCAGTCGCTCACCTGCCTCGATGCGCTGTGCATGATGGCCAACAACCCGTAGCACTCTCTCGCGGATCTTTCATGCCTTGCACCTACCTTGCACCAAGCAAGCTATAAGGAAGCTTGCTTGTTTGCACCAAGCATGGAAGCATGTTCGTACCGGGTTCCCATGGAGGCGATCTGGAAGTACATGTAAGCCCCATAGCTCATAGCTCCTGTAAGCCAGTCTCGTATCTGTACTGTACCTCGAGACAGTGAACATTGGCCATAATGTCCATCCCGATGTCCTCCACATGCTCGTGTCATGTTAGTAGCATACATCCGATGTCTCATACTCATTCTGTCTCATGGTCGATTGGTCATGTGTACTCACAGTACATTGATCGGCATCTTGTTGCCGGGCGTCGTATGTGTTTCGGGCACAACGCACACACACTGGAACAATCATCATGTGCGAAATTCCTGTCGATACGCACCGGTGCGATATCGGCATATCGCAGCACGTCTCGGGTACCCTGTATCTTCAGTTCTTCACACCGAGGTCACACGAGTCGCGCTCCTTCCTCCCCCCCCAGGAGGCGAATTCCAGGTTTATAACCCTTGGTTTATAACTTAACCCCATACCACATGACATGAGGACATGATACCAGTGCCCTTCTCTCACCCCTTCTACAGACTGAAACTGAAACCACCCCCTTGTACCGTACCCGCCTACCTCCATGCCTAAACTCCTACCTAGCTCCTGTACACACGAGGCTCTCAAGGCGGCCTCTGCTCGGCGCGGCTGTGAACAGCTCATTAAGCGGAACTGAATTGACATCTCATCAGCGAGATCCTATTCGGAGCTACAGGCCCAAAGCCAAGCATTTAATAATGATGCTGAAGACGCTGTTCCTCGCAGCGCTGCTGCCGACTGCCGCGCAATTCGGTCGCAAGAAGGAGGTCAATGCAGCTGGCTCGCTCGGCGACTTGGGTGAGGCGGCCGGCCATTCCAGTGGCCTGAGCGACGTCGACCTTGCCAGTAACATCCGGCCGCTTCTTTGAACCTCTCCTCCGTGTGTGCACTAGCGCGGCAACAACTACCAGCTAACTCGCTCGTCACTCGCACCCGTGTACGCAGTGGCTGGTTGGGAGCAGCTTGGTAATAATCCAGAGAAGATGCAGGAGCTGATGGCCGGCTTCAAGGATCCCGACGTGTGGGCCAAGGCGGAGGAGATGCTCAAGGATCCGCAGTACATGGCGGCGGCGAAGGCCAAGCTGGCCGAGATCCAGGCCAAGGCGCAGGCCAACGGTCTCCTCGATGAATACGGCCAGCCTATCCCCGGTGCGGCTGCGGCTTCGGCCGGTGGAATGGCGGGTATCATGAACGCGATGAAGAGTATGCATGGCGGTGATGCGGCTGGCACGGCTGGCGCGCAGGCGCGTGAGTGGGAGCTCGAGGCCATCGAGCGGCACAAGGCGGGCGAGCTGAACGCGGCCGAGCTCGGCATGGCCAACCTGAAGAATGCGATGAAGGACCCATCGGTGCTCCGCGAGGTATCGCAGATGATGCAGGATCCGGAGAATATGGCCGCTCTCAAGAAGATGATGGCGGACCCGTCGTTCCAACAGCAGGCGAGGCGTGTGGCGGAGCAGATGAAGGCGAGCGGCGACCTGCCCGACTTTGCCTCGCCGGAGATGCAGCAGCGCATGCAGCAGGCCATGAGGGATCCCAATCTCATGGCGAAGGTGCAACAAGCCATGAGCGGCATGGGCGGCGGCGGTGTGGGCGGCATGGGCGGCGGCGGTGTGGCGTCGGAACTCGAGCGCCTACGCCGCGAGAATGCAGAGCTGCGCGCCCGCGTCGCGTAGTGTGCCCAGCAGAGGTGGCGAGACCCGAGAGGCGACGCGTCGTGACGAGCGCTAAGGAGAGCAGCGTGATGGCGCAAATGCGCCGAGTCGTCTTGGCTGCTGGAGGGTGAGCTGGAGGGCACCCGCTCATGCTTGTACAGCTCCACCTCCGATCTTGAGGCTGTACTCTAAACTTGCATACACCATGACAGATTGTTTTCACAGCGCACGTGAGTACATGTGTTTGAAAACGTTTATCGTTACCGAGGCGTCCCGCGCCCCGGTCCGGTTCGGTTGCGGCCTTCCGCGCCTTCCGCTTCCGCGTTCCGGGGCGGTCTCGCCTCTCTCCGTACGCTCCGCCGCGCGTACCTCTACTCGTCGCAAACTCGCAATCGGCAATGGCGCGGCGAGAGCGCAGCCCCGAGTGCATCCCCGCGGCGGTGCCGCGGCCCGCGCCGCGCCGACCCGGTCCGGCGTCCGCTTCCGTCCGCCCGGACTTGCCCGGAGCCCCGGACCCGCATGGCGCCGTCTCAGAGCGAGCCCTGGAACTTGTAACAGCTTTTCCGCGCGGCGCGGCGGGGGGGATTATATGACCGCGCGGGCCGGGTCCCGGGTGCGTCTGCATGGCGACCCCGGCGCCCGGGAACACACATCACACACGGCGGAACTCGGCGGAACACCTCCCACGCACACGCGGCCGGACGCACAGTGACGTGTCGTGAGCCAACAAATAAAACAACACACGTGTCTCTCAGAACGTGACGGGTTAAGGTTCGGGTTCGGGTTCGGGCTACAGCCGTAGGGTTAGCGTAAATTGCGTTACGGCGTCACCTGGACCTGCAGGCTCGAAGCTGGGGAGTCGCGTCCTCCGGTCGTGGCGTGCGCGCTAAATTTTTTAAATCTTTTTCATATCGCCCTGCCTACGTGCGCACCCTATGAGGTATCACCATGGCGTTCGTCCTCCAAAGCCGCTGCGCACCCAGTCACTATAAGGCGTTGCAACTGAGGTGGTATGTGTTCGATCGGGTTGCCTTCCAAGCGAATTCGCTGCAGCGACGGCATCGTTGCGAGTTGCTCGGGCAGCGTCGTCAAGCGGTTTTCGCTCACGTCCAGCGATTCCAGCTGCGGCAGAAGCCACACCTCGGGCAGCCGTGACAGCCGATTGCTGCTCAAGTCGAGATGCCGCAGGTCGCGCATGCGCGAGAGAACCATCGAGAGCTGACATAGGCACGTCTCGCCCACCTTTTCGCACATGTAGTTGTGGCAGATGAGCTCCTTCGAGTTGCGCAGCCGCAAGCCCGTCGCACGCTCTCGCAGCGCCTGTGAGAGCGAGGTAGCCCAGCGCGACATTTGCAGCCCAGACGAGGAGCCCCTCCTTATTAGTCCTTTCTCATTATGAATGTGAAGTTCAACGCAGTTATCGAAAGGGCGCGGCGCACACGCGACAGGCGACACGGATAGCAGTTCCGCTTGCCCTTTTGGCGTGTTGCGAGCACATGCACTCATCAGAGATCAGTAGACAGTACACGACGCAGGGCACAGGGCAAGCAATGAGGGCAAGAAGCCGCTTACAGGGGCCGGGGGGCCGGCGTCGCCCCCGCGGTGCGACGCCGGGTCGTGGACGCATTTGGCATTGACACCTAGCGTTCATGTATGATGTAACTCTAAGCTCAAGCTCATCTGATACTGTTCAACACACACACACACGCGGTGCCCTCTGCCATTCTCGGGGCTCCCAGTTCGGGGGCCTGGCCATCATCGCAGGAGATGTTCTTAGGAGATGTTCCAGGAAGATGTTTAGTGTCGCCCGGCGCTACTGGCCGGGGCAAAGGTGAGTGTGTGTCCGCTCGGCTCCCTCCTCTCGACCCTGTGGCTGCTGGCTGGCGCCTTCACCGCTTGCCCTTCTTGCCCTTCTTTTTTGCGCCGCTGCCTCTGTCCTCGCTCGAGTTGCTTCGGGGCGTCACCACCGCCTGCGGCGCCGCCCGCGCTGGCCCTCCAACCAAATTCATCCCTCCAAGCCAATCTGCGGCCATCTCGGCCTCCGAGCGCGCGTCGGGTTTGGGCTTGCCCGATGTCTCCTCGAGCATCTTGAGCA
This sequence comes from Chrysochromulina parva, assembly GCA_002887195.1. Taxonomy (NCBI): domain Eukaryota; phylum Haptophyta; order Prymnesiales; family Chrysochromulinaceae; genus Chrysochromulina; species Chrysochromulina parva. Next base: position 6,626 of record PJAB01000179.1, read on the forward strand.
CATCGGCCATGTCTCCTTTGCCGTACAGGATCTCGATATGCGGGAGGTATCGCTCGACGAGTGCCACCACCGGCGCCGAGCGCTGCCGAGGCTTCAATTGACGAAGCTCGTGGGCCAAGACGAAGACGGCCTTCGCGCACTCGTGGACGGTCGTGTGCTCGCGCTCGCATTCACCGCCCCCGCAGCACTGTGCGGCGATGCACTCACAAATGCGCACGTGCCTGGCCGCCGCCTCAGCTGCGTCGGAGTGCAACTCGGCCTCTGAGCCGTGCGGTGCCGGAACGGGCACCCCTCGCGCCTTGGCGCGCTTGGCAGCCGTAGCGTGGTGCACGCAGAAGGTGGACAGGAGCTCATAAGAGATGGAGACGATCCAATGCGCCGGGGAGAGCAGCTTGCTCGCACCCTCGGCCACGGCACGCACCGCGCTGGGCGACGCTACGTTGTTACCGGTAGACTCGTACGCCGCCGCTTTCAACGGCAACAGCCTCATGAGCATCGACCTCTCGTGCTTGCACAGCACGGCCACCGCCTCAGCGTCGAGCGGTCCGCATGCACCGCACACCCATCGCCCGGAAGTGCTCTCCAAATTCCCGGGCGAGATGTCCGGGCGCGCGAAGCCAACGCACGCATCGCGCGGGCAGCAGACCGCACTCGTGTCATCGAGGCCCTGGCAGCGGGGACAGGTGCAGATGAAGTTCTTAGTTTCAAAGAGGTGTGCGCGCCGCTCGAGCGTGTTCTTCGTCCATAGCTCGTCGTCGTACGAGAACGTGATCATCTCTCCCGGAGCGATCGGGCGGCATGCGCGGTACTCGAGCCCGCCGTGGCGCGTCTTCGACGTGTACGCGAGGTTCGGGCGGCACGAGTGCGCAACCTTGGAGCCGCGCGAGAAGAGCGCGGCCTTTTCGCTCTTCTTATCGCCATACACCGTCTCATGGCCTGTGTATTGATGCCCATTCATCTCGCGAATCATCAGCAGCTTGTGGATGTGTTCCGCTTCCATTCCGTGCACTCTGCAGAGCTCATCAGCGCGGGCACGGTTGAAGCTGACAAGAGCGTTTCCGCTTTGGTCGAGGTCGGGATGGCACATGTCGAGGATGGCAGCCTGCGCAGCCGGTGTCGCTTTGCTGAACGCACGGAGGAAGGAGGCCTCGTCGCCGCTGGTGTAGACGACGAGCGGCTGATCCTGCATGACGAGTTCGCCTATCGCAAAGGCACGCGTTGCAACGACGAAGCGACCTAGTGCCTCGTTCGTGTCCATTCGCAAGCCTTCACCCATGTACTCAGGCGCGTCTGGCAAGGAAGTATTGATCGAAGAGTGGGATGCAAGAGAGGCGGTCGGCTCCATGATCCCTTGGAATGTTGACCGGAGGCCGAACGGGGGGGCGGTGGTGTTTCAGTCGGGTGTTTTCGGGGAATAAACTGACGTTTCACAAACATGTCTTCCACGCAGGTTCCAGGAGCACCTTGTCCAGACACGCTTGGTTCCACAGCGCACACCCACGCGCGCCGCTCCGTTCAACACCCGTTGGTCACGACTTTCTTTCCGCGCCGATCCTCGGCCGGATCGAAGCCGCCGTCCTGGGCGGCTTCGTTCCACTCGGCCCACGGCGGCGTGGGCGCGCAGTAGTCGCGGCTCGAGAAAGGCGTGCCTTCAGCCACGTACTGCGCGTAGAGCCTCGTGAACGCGTCGTAGTCGATCCACGTATGCCAGCGCCCGTCGCGCTTGAAGTCCTTGTGCGCGAGCAGCACGATGTTCGAGTGCGCGTGCTCGCTCGCCAACTCATACCCCTCGGCAGCCAGTGACGCGGCCATCGCCTGGCAGTAGGCGCGCACCTCATGATGGAACGGGCAGTGCTTGATCGTGAGAGGGCTCGCTTTGGAATCCCCACAGTACGTGACGCCCTTGACCTCGACGAAATCGGGCCGTCCGCGCCGGACAAGCTTCACGTACCTGCCCATCGGAGGCAATCAGTGCTCATCAGTGATCATCAGTGGCCAATCAGCGGTCATCAGGGAGCCACACGCACTCATCGAGCTGCTCAGTGTTCCAGCCGTTGACGAGGGTGAGTCGGAAGACAGTCCGCTGCTGCTTCTCGCGGAGCAGGTCGACACATTTGAGGAAGCGCTCCCAAAAGTCGGCGAACAGGGGGCGGTCCACGGCCTTGAGCTCGGTCGCGGTGGGCGCATCGACGGAGATGTAGAGCTGAGTGCACGGGCGTAACGTCTCCATCTGCTCGGGGAATTGCGCATTGGTCACCTGTGGGGAAGAGCGGGCGCGCGCCGTGGTGAGCACATGCACGCTGGGGTGGGGGCTAGGGGGGAAGGGCGTGGGTCACCATGAAGGAAGAGATGCCTTTCGCATGCAGCAGGTCCAGAAAATCATTGATGCGTGGGTAGATGATCGGCTCCCCAACCAGCGAGAGCGCGCAGTGGCGTATGGAGCGCGACGCCTCGGCGAAGCGCTCGGGTACCTGATGAGGGAGGCAATCATGCAGGCTATCAGTGGCCATCAGTGGCCATCAGTGGCCATCAGTGGTAATCAGTGGTAATCAGTGGTAATCATTGACAATCAGTGGCAATCAGTGACCATCAGGCGCACCACGCCAGGGACTCCCTTGAGCTGCTTGATCATCTGAAGGTGGTTCTGCTCGAAGCCGCTCAGAAGCATCTGAGGTTCGTCAATGAGCCAGCGGAACGACGTCCCTACAGGGTTGTCGTGATGGCGCCAGCAGAAGACGCACCTATCACAGCAAGGGGCAGCCCGACGCGATCAGACGCGATCAGACGCGATCAGACGCGATCAGACGCGATCAGACGCGATCAGTCGCACTCAGTCGCACTCAGTCGCACTCCGCCGCACTTGTTGGCGCATGCCAGGCTCGGGGTGGCTTCCATGCATTGATACGAGACGATCCCGTAGAAGGTGTGCTTGTAGCAGCCGCCGCGCCCGCGCAGCATCGACTTCGTCCACCGACACAGCTTCACGCCTGAGTGGGTGCCGACCACCTTATAGCCCTGCTTCGTCAATGCCGCCCTCAGTGAGTCGCTCACCATCGGCTTGCGCTCGGCTGGTGCCGATTCGTCAATTGCGCCGCCGCTCGTGCGCTGGAGACGAGTGCCGAGGTCCTCGACATCGACAATCTCGCCGCCCTCCGAGCCGTACCCTCCGTCCTTGTCACCATGCTCCTCAGCGTCCTCGTCGTCGGTTTCGTCCATTTCGTCACTTCCGACGGCCAAAAGGTCACCACCGCTCGGCTCGTCGACGAGGGCGTCGCCGCCGCCACCGACACCGCCGCCGCCGCCGCCGCCGCAGTCGCCGCCGCCACCGCAGCACTCGTCGCCCTCGCCGCCCCCGCCGCCGCAGCACTCGCCGGAGCCAGATCCCTTCACATTCACAGATCCTGGCTCAGCGGTGCTGGGGAGGGTGCGGGGGTCGCCACGGCCACCATCGCTACCGCCGCCACGGCCGCAGTCGCCACCGCCACCACAGCACTCGGCGCCCTCGCCACACGTCGACGAGCCAGCGGCTGCGGCCGTGGCCTGCTCCGCACGCCTCGCCGCCTCGGCCACGTGCACCGCCGCGCGCGCCGCGTCCGCTTCGCCCTGCAGCTGCTTCTGGTGAAACCGACGGGCTTGCGCGGCCGTGCGCTTCGGAGCCTCGCGGCTCGAGCTGCCGTCGCTGCCGTCGGCGCCCCGCCCGAGGGCGCGCCAGAGCGACGGCGCCCACTCGTCGAACTGCTCGCTCAGCGCGTTGTCGGCGTCGTCACCCTCCCGCCGCGGCACGAGCCGCCGAGCGCCGAGCAGCCTGAGGGCCCGGTCAAGCCGGCGCGCAGCGGCGTTGAAGTCCTTGGGCGGATACTCGCTGTTGCCGCAGCCGAAGATGGCGTACGACATGGACGAGAGCAGCGTCTTCTCGACGCGGAAGTCGCGCGACATATCGGTCAGCTCGTTGAAGAAGGGCTCGGTGCCAGGGACGTCGCTGCCACCGGCGTACGTGGCGACGATGAAGACGGTGCGCTGGAACTCGACGAGGCGATCCGTGTCGAAGCCAGTCAGGTCGACGGCGGCGGCAGACACGCCCTGCGCGTTGGCCGACGCTACTAGCCGCTCAGCAAAGCGGCGACCGTGCCCCTTTTGCGAGGCGTAGAAGACTGTGAGGCCGCTGTCCTTACCGGGAGGAGCTTTGAAGGCGACCTCAAGTTCCGGTGCAATGTGGTGGTGGCCGTCTTGGTCATCAGTCACGATGCGCCTAAGGAGCAGCACCACGGCGCCAGCCAGAACGAGCAGAACGAGAGGGACGATCGCAGTCGCACCGACGGCCAGCTGAGAGACGCCCGACATTGACGCGTGACGTGGTGGTTTCGTCACTTTTACGCCCGGGCGCTTCTGGCGTTTTGTTTGCGAACCTTGCGACATGACAGGTGTGAAGACACCCTGTACCGTTCCTAATTTGTCGACGTGGGCACGTCTTTGGCCCATTTTCGCATGCCTGACAGCTGTGACCCCGCACACCTAGCCTCCCCTAAGCCTCCCCGCACGTCATTGTTCGAAATCGCGTCACGTGAATGAAGCTCACACACATGTTCGTGCTCCACGTTCTCACAAGTTCTCTTCAGCCTCCTTAAGCTCCTTGGTCATGATCACAACGTGCGCGCCCGCCACCTTGTCGCCCTTGTCCTTGTACCGGATCTTATCCGCCGCGATGGCCTCGCGAAGGCCATCGAGGTACTGTGGGAGCGAGAGCATGCCGCACTGGACGTTCATCTCGATCATCTCCTTCTTAAACACGAGCGCCTCCAACACATCGACGTAGCGTGGGTTGCCCTCTACGGCCTTCTTGAAGCGCTCGATCTCGTGGTTGACCACTTCTATCGAGACGAGCCGATTCGCATAGGCCATCGGGTCCTCATGCTCTGCTTCCAAGCTCGCCGGGGCTGCCGCTGCAGCCTTGGGGGGGGCGGGGGCTGCCGCTGCAGCCGCCTTGGGGGGGGCAGGGGCTGCCGATGCAGCCTTGGGGGCCACGCCGTGGACGACTTGCTTTGCCGGTGCCGCGGAATTCGTCCCCGCCCCCCCCAAGGCGGCTGCAGCGGCAGCTCCCGCCCCAGCGACCGTTGGTGCCGCCGAGCGCGGGTTGGGCGCCGCGCTCGCCACGTCGCCCCCCTCTGTGAAAGGCTGGCGAAGTTTCATTTGGATGGCGAAGGAGCCAAACTCAGCCACGTCGCCCGGCCGCGTGAGCGTCACCCCCCTCTTCCACAGCGCCGTACTGAGCAGCTGGTTGTCCCCCCCTTTTGGAGGCTTCAGCCGGAAATCGCCCACAGCGACCTTGGTCTCCACCTCTTCAGCCCAGGGACCCCAGCCGCTCTTGCTCAGCGCGACGAGCTCCAGCTGGCCTCCGCTCCGTTCAAATTGCTTCTGGGAGAGGCCGGAGCGCAGCTTGAACTTAAAGGTGGCCTTCCATTCGTACGAGCCCGCCCCCTTGACTAATGCCGTCTTGACCGTGGTTGGATTGGCGCCGATCTGGTTTTCCGCCCAGTCGAAGCGACAGTACATCTCGCGCGCCGAGCGGTCCTCGATGGCGGCACTCATCAAGGTCAGCTCGAGCTCATCTGCGCGCAGATGCGGGTGAGGCACGGCGGCCGAGCCCGCAGCCGCTCCCGCAGCGGGGGCCGCAGCAGGCGCCGCGCGGGGAGCCGCGATGGGCGCCGCGCGGGGAGCTGTCGGGGCAGCCGCCACCGTCGACGAGCCTGCGCCTGCGCCGGCGCCTTGTTGATCGATCTGCGCCTGTAAAAGCTTGCTCTCCCGCAGCTTAGCCGCCGCCTGAGCCTTAAGAGTGTCATCGCCTGACTCCTTGGACAGTCGGGCGAGCTGGGCAGCCTCCGCCCGGAGCGCCGCCACTCTTGCTGGCAGGTCGGCCGCAGCCGCCGCAGCTGCGATGATCGCCGGCACGTCGGCGGTAAAGTCGGCGGACGGCGACGAGTCGCCGTCGGCTTGCCAAAAAGCGCGCAGGTAGATGGTGCCCTGGGTCGAGAGCTGCGCCTGCAACTCGACCGTGCGCGTGCGCGCCAAGCCGCCCAAGTCGACGCTCGCTTCACCCAGCTTGCCGGACGTGAACGTGTCCTTGTCCTTACAACGCAGGCTCAGCGGCTCGGCGATCAGATCCTTGAGCACACCCGTGAACGTGAAGACCTCGCTCCATCGTGGGTTGAGATTCTTGTAGATGACCTTGGACTTGACCTCCTCCTTGCCAGCGAGCGAGATCTTGACGTATGGGTCCGAGAAGCCGTTGCTGTCCACCGACTTGAGGTTCCTCGCGTGGCTCAGGAAGAGGTGCAGCGTGCCATGCGCGAGCATGCGCGCGTGCTCCGGCACGGGCGCTGACGGCGAGATGTACGTGCCGGGTGGCGTGCTCAGCTCGGCGCCCGTGCCGGGTGGCGTGCTCAGCTCGGCGCCCGTGCCGGGTGGTGTGCTCATCTCGGCGCCCGTGCCGGGTGGTGTGCTCAGCTCGGCGCCCGTGCCGGGTGGCGTGCTCAGCTCGGCGCCACGTCGGGCAGCCGCCACCGTCGACGAGCCAGCGCCCACAACAGCGCCTGCTCCTGCGCCGGCGCCTTGTTGATCGATCTGCGCCTGTAGAAGCTTGCTCTCCCGCAGCTTAGCCGCCGCCTGAGCCTTAAGTGTGTCATCGCCTGTCTCCTTGGACAATCGGGCAAGCTGGGCAGCCTCCGCCCGGAGCGCCGCCACTCTTGCTGGCAGGTCGGCCGAGGCCGCCGCAGCTGCAGCCGCCTCCTCTGCCTGCTTCTGACTAGCCGCCGCCGCTGCCACCGCCACCTTTGCTGGCAGGTCGGCCGCAGCGGCTGTGGCGGCAGCGCGATCGCTCACGACGGCGGCAGCGGCGGTGGCGGGCGGTGGCGGCGGTGGCGGGTCGTCCACATCCATGCTTGCCTTCAATTTCTCGAGCTCATCATCACCTGTGCAGCTGGCGGCGGCGGCCTCGGCCGGCGTGGTCATGCCCGACGGCGTGGTCATGCATGCAACCAGCTGCTCCATCTCCGGATCGAGATTCGCATGAAGATGAGCCGCGTCACGCGCGGGCGGGGTGCTCGCCTTTGAGTCCATGGACGCCACCAGCCGCGAGAACGCCGCGTCGTCCTGGGCGCCCGTCTTCGGCGCGCGCGACCTCGTGGGCGCCCCCGTGCTCATGGCGGCGAGGAGCGCATTCATCTCTTCATTCGTCTCATCGGAGTCAGCGCTCGGTACGGCGCTCGGCTGTGACGGGGGCTTGGGCGCGGCGCCAGCGGTGGGCTTGGCGCCGTCGACGGACATGACGTCCATCAGGCGCGCGAGGTCGTCGCCCTCATCAGATGGGCGCCGTGTCGAGCGATTGGCTGCGGTGGGCACCTGTTGCGAGCGGTGCGCCGGCTCCCTCGCAATTGACGAATCTTGCGAGCGGTGCGCCGGCTCCCTCGCAATTGACGAAATTGACGAATCGTCCGGTTCAAACGAGGCGCGGGAGCGTAGGCCCGCGAGGATCTCTTCCCGAGGCACGCCGCAGACGACGATCATCGAGGCCTCTTCCGGGTACCGCGCGAGCAGCTCGTCGTCGGACAGCTTGGCTGGCCGGGGCTCCTCCATCGAAGAGTCTCCATGCTGACCGCGATGACTAGCTGGGGCGCCTTTCACTGCTTCAGACTTAGGGGCATCACCGGAATTGATGCGGGTGGGCACCGCCGCTGCGGACCGCTGAGTCGTGAACTCCTCTAAGGCGGCAGATGGCGGGCCGAGCCCGGCGAGCTCGGCGAGCAGAGTCGGGTCATTCATGTCTTCTTCGGTCACGTCGACCGAGTCGATATCTGCGTCCGTTGGGGGACCTTTGGCATTGGCCGGCGGAGGAGCAACGGGCTGCTGCGGAAGTGGCAGTTTGGCAAGCTCCGCCTCCATGGCCTTGTACTCTTGAATGGCAGCTACGCACGCAGCCTTGTCACCCTTCAAGGCGATCGCCTCCTTCTTCTTGGCGGCGATGCGGTCTTGCAGGTTTACGCGCTGTGCTGCAAGGTCGGCAGGAGGCTTGGGCTTTGCCGGCGGCGGGCCGCCGGTAAGAGCGTAGAGTTCGGCGAGCAATTCGGGGTCTTCCATGTCCGCATCGGTCACCACGACGTCGGGGTCGTCGTCCATAGCAAATAGCGAGCGAGACCACTGTGAATTGGCTGGTGTTGAGCTGTTGACGGACGGGATATTTGCCGCTTTGTACGCGTTATGCCAACTGCAATTGGCAATACAATCGTATCGTCATTTGATTTTAGGAACAGTATGCTGCGTACGGCGTGGGCGCGCGAAAGATGATTCGCCGCTCGGCCTCGCGTTGTCGCGCATGGTTGTCGCGTCAGAGCTGTGCAGTTATCAGTTAAGTCAGCTCAGAGCTCAACATGATGCATTGCTGCGAGACAATTTGTATGGGGTGGATAGGGAGTGGGGCGAAACGCCGAAAGTCGGACTAAAGTTGGACGCAGCGCGTCGCCGAGGTTCCCGTCTGCCACGCTAGCTGCTGCTGCCGCATGCTGCCGCCGCATGCTGCTGCTCCAGCTGTTGCAGCTGCGCGCAGCTCGGCCATCGAGAGACAAGTCTCTCTCGCGCTCTAGCCGGAACTGTACTGGAGGATGGAGGTAATGATGACGGCAGCGGCGGCGATGATGTTGAGCGTCATCGGGCCGTCGAAGCACAGGTAGTCGACGCAGGCTGTGAGGATGATGGCGACCGAGAGCGCGAGGTTCTTAGTGATCGAGTCCATGTAGCTGATGACGAGACCAATCAGGATCCCGCCGAGCGCGCCCAAGAAGGCCACGACCCACGTGAGCCCCGACCAGCCATACAGAAGGCTGCCGTGGTCCATCAAGGCCATTGGCACCTGATGAGGGAGGCGCAATCAGAGGTCATCCGAGGCCATCAAGAGGCCATCAAGAGGCCATCAAGAGGCCATCAAGAGGCCATCAAGAGGCCATCAAGAGGCCATCAAGAGGCCATCAAAATAGGGTCCATCAAGGGTCCATCGAGAGGCCCTCAAGGGTCCGGTCCAGCTTACGTAGATGCACAGCGAGTACCCGGCGAGCTGCACGTTGCGTTCCCAGAGCGAGAGCGAGGTGGACTTGAGGACACGCTCAAAGTAGACATTGGAGAAGCCGCTCAGGATCGCCTCGAGTGAGACGGCGCTCACCCCCACCACATACTCTGCCGCGCGGAGCGTCGCGCTCGCTTGCTCTGCGGCGGCGGCGCCGCTGCTGCTGGCCGCTAGCTCGCGACCGTGGGCGGAGGCGGCCACTCCGCCGCCGCCGCTGCTGGGGCTCTCGGTGCACTTCTGGGCTTCCCTCGCGGAGGGCCGCGTCTCGAAGCAGATTATGAGCACCGCGCACAGCAGCGTGAACAGCGCTCGCCAGCGCGCTTGGCTCAATTCCTTTCCGAGCACCACGCGCGAGAGCACCGCCGTCGCGATCAGCTTCGACTGCTGGATGAGTGTGAAGGCGGAGGCGGAGATGCGATGAAGGGAGACGAAGGAGAGCAGGTTCATGGCGAGGAAGATGAACGCGGGCACGGCCATCGGCGCCGACGTGAACGCCAGCCGCTTGGCAACGTCGCCGATGCTTGTCGGTGGCTCCCCGCGCGTCTCGTCCTCGCCCGTCTCCCTGGACTCGCGGCTCGGCCGGGAGCGCAGGACCATGTACATGCAGAACCCTGCCTTCATAATCTCGCCGACGGCAAGGATGGACTGCGACGACGCCGCCTCCTTGAGCACGCCGTGGCCATACCTCCGCAGCAGCGTGTAGGAGGAGTTTTGCAGCGCTAGCAGCGCGCACACGCCAATGTAAATGCACGTCTGGCGCGACACGCGTGGCAGGAGCGAGGGCTCCGGCAGCGTCCTGCCAGCCGGCTGCGCCTCCAGGTCCTCGTCGTCAATCAGAGGCGCCTGCTCCGCGTCGCTGCTGCGCGCCATGGCGTAACAAGTCGCGAAGGACCGTTAGTTTCGTTACCGGCCTAAAACAGCACTTTTGAGGTTGAGGTTGCATCCTTACTGTCTCATTAGGGCTCTTGGAATCGCGCTCGGCGCAGCGCTCCGCTCGCTCCGCCTGCGCCGAGCGCGCGAGCGGCCGATCATGTCGGGACTCATCCTCTCCTTCCAGCAGCAGCTGCTCGCCAACGAGCGCCTCAAGGCCGAGCACGAGAAGCTCAAGCACGAGGCCAAGGCGCACGCACAGGCTTTGCAGTACGACCAGGCCGCGCTCGCCGAGGCACGCCGCTCCGAGACGCGCTCGCAAGAAATCATCGCAGCCCTCACGGAGGCCATCGAGCAGTACGCGGGAGCGGCAGCACTGCGGTGCGACGTCGAAGACGATGGCATGGGCGCGAAGGCCGCATGCGCTCCCGGCGAGGCCGGTGGCCAGCGCGAGGCGATGATCGAGCTTGAGCAGCGCCTCGCGCTCAAGGAGGGCGAGCTCATGGCTGCGTTGCAGCAGCTCACGGCACTCAGCGATGCGCGCGCCGAGCTCGCCGAGCTCCACGCGTCACTCGACGAGCAGCGCGCGGCGGTGCGCCGCGCGCAGCAGCAGGCGCGCGACCACGAGGCCATCGCTGGCGAGTACGAGAAGAAGCTCAAGGGCCTGCGTGACGCGCTCGGCAAGGCGGAGCTCGACCGGCAGCGCAAGGAGTCAGACCACCAGCGCGCGCTGCTCGAGGCTTCCAAGAAGCTGCGCAGCCAGAAGCAGCTGAGCGACTCTCTCCAGCGCGCGCTGCAGTACGAGCAGCAGCAGCAGCAGCAGGCTGGACCAGCTAGCCGTGGCGTCCGTGCAGTTGGACCGCCGGCGAGCGGCGTCTTCGGCCGCCCGGGGCCGAGCTTCTCGTTTGGCCGCTGAGCCCGTGCGCGAGCAGACGAGCGGCACGAGAGCTTGGCGCTAAACAGTCCATGCGAATGATGATCGGGTCGCGGGGCGACCGCGTTTGTGGGCGGCGAGCCCGGCTCGGCGCCGCCCGCCGGGCGCGCCCGCCGCCATCCCGCCCACAGACGTCTCGAAGGTGCACTTTGGTAGTGCGCGCCTTATGCGCGCCTACTACCCGACGTCGGGTCGCAACCGCACCGCGAACCCGCGCGAGGTGTCAGTGTGCTGTGAGAGGGTGTTCCTCCCGGCCGTGAACACTTTACATCCGAGCGGATGCAGACGTCCGGGCCGCGCGCGGCGCGGGCTGGCGGCGGTCTGCGGGGATCGAACGGGGCCGGGCGCGCGGCCGCGCGCGGGCGAACGCTCGGGGCGGTACAATTTGCATCGAGGCAGTAGCAAGTAGTACTCGGTAGTAAGATCATAAGTTGTTAATATAAGTGGACCTCATCTCACCAAACTGGCAAGATGTCTGTACCGTGTACTACTAGACGACCGGGAAACCTCCCGCCCGTCGTCGCATGCGATGCCACATGTACCGGCTGAACGGAATGAGGATGGCGCTGGACGAAAGGGGCCACCAGCTCTCACTGCCCCGCCTCTGCAACATCGCGCGGCTTTCACACCTCCAGCTCGATGTCCTTCACACCTCCAGCTCGATGTCCTGTTCCTGCTGCGTGCACGGCGTGTCCCATGCCGGCGAGCGGCCGATGCTCGGCGAAAGGCCATCTGCATCTGGATCCAGTGCTGGCTCCACCTTGGTCTCCTCGCGAGAGGACTTGCCCGCATAAGAGGCCTTGTCCGCGTAAGAGGAGTGGTCGGGAAACAGCGCTCGGCGGATCTCGCCCTGAATCTCGCCCTGAATCTCGCCCCCTGGAGCGGGCACTGTTGTGGGCGCTTGTCTGGTCCGCAGCCGCTCGGCGCTCGCCGACTTGTGGGCGCTGTTGTGGGCGCTGTTGTGGGCGCTGTTGTGGGCGCTGTTATGGGCGCTGCCGTGGGCGCTGTGCTTCGTGCTGAACATCGGCGGTGCGACGCCCATCTCGACGCCCATCTCGGCAGCCGCGCCGGCGAGCGCGGGAAAGGTCGAGAGGATCTGCGCCGCGTCGAGCTCTGCGGACTGGACAGCCGCGACCTGTGCCGCAGGGCCGCGTGGTGGGCGCGAGCGTACCTCGGTCACGGGCCGTGTAGAGGTAGGGGCGCCGGCGCTCGGTGCAGCGCTCGCGCCCAGCTCGGCGGCGGCGGCTTCGGAGAGCTTCGCAGCCGCCGCTGCTCGGGCCATCTCGGGCCATCTCGGGCCATCTCGGGCCATCTCGGCTTCTTCGGAGAGCTTCGCAGCCGCCGCTGCTCGGGCCATCTTGCACCGAGCGCTGTACCGAGCGCTGCACTGCGAGCCTGCCGACCTACCGGCAGACTCGCCGGCAATGCCCGCGGCGATGCACGCGGTGGCGCCCGCGGCGGCGCCCGCGGCGGTCGCCTCCCCATCGACGGTCGCCTCCCCATCGACGCCGCTGCCGCCGAAGCCGCCGAAGCCACCGCCGCCGCCGCTGCCGCCGCTGCCGCCGTAACCGCCGTCGACGCCATGCGGTGCCGTCTTGGGCAGCGCCGTCTTGGGCAGCACCGGTGGTGAGTGGTATCGCACGCCCAGAGCGCCGTGTTGAGCACCGTCGGCCTCATCCTTCACGGCGCCCGGGCTCGGCGCCGGCGCGAGGGCAGCGGCGCCCGGTACGGCGCCCGCGACGGCACCCGTGCCCACGACGGCGCCTTCGGGGGAGCCCCTCGGAGGCGCGGCGCCCGGGACGGCGCCCGTTCCCGACGCGAAGGGGGATGCGGTGGCGCTCGCGGCGGCGCCCGCGGCGGCGCCCGCGACGGCGCCTTCTGAGGGCGGCGATGCATCGAACCGTCGCGCCGTACTGGGCATGAGGACGGGGGGGGAGGCGGACCCACTGAGGCTCGGCGTGAATGAGAGGGCAGGGGACGCGCCGCGCGAGACGCCTGATGGCGTGCCACATATTGTGGCGCCGCCGCCCACGCCGATGGGGGTGGCGCCACCGCTCACGCCGGGGACGCCGGTGGGGGTGGCGCCACCGCTCACGCCGGGGATGGCGGCGGAGCGACGTAACGGCTGCTCGATGAGTCCGAACTCGGCGAAGCCGGGGGGGAGCTGCTGGGCGAGCTGCCGGAGCGAGGCGAGGGCCTCTCTCACCTGATGAGGGAGGCAATCAGCATGCACTCAGAGAGGCACTCAGGGAGGCGAGGGCCTCCCTCACCTGATGAGGGAGGCAATCAGCATGCACTCAGGGAGGTGATCAGAGAGGCACTCAGGGAGGCGAGGGCCTCCCTCACCGTGGTGGCCGTCGTGTTGGTCGTATTCGAGCGCTGCGACTCGGAGTACGCGGAGACGGAGCCGTGCGGTGAGCTAATGAGGCCAGCGCGAGAGTACGACGAGTCGGTGCCCGTAAAGGAGCGTCCGGTGTACGAGTAGGCGGAGGCGGAACCTTCCGAGAAGGCGCACGAGAAGGCGCTCTCGGAGCGCGGCGACAAGCGGCCATCACCATCGAAGCGATGGCGGCCGTCATCATCGAAGCGATGACGTGGCGACGAGCGGCCGTCATCGAGGTCGACTCCAGAGAAGGGAATCGAGGCCGACGTGCCGAGATTATGGCCGAGATTATGGCCGAGATTGCGCTCGAGCTCCGCCTGGACGAAACCCGAGGCGGCGCGGTGGAGGGTCCATTGGAGGGAGGCGAGCGCCTCCTTCTCCTCACGTGTGAGACGTGACTCGCGGTGTTCGTGGTGCCGATGGTGGTGATGGTGGTGATGGTGGTGACCAGGACGGCGCTCGCGGGAGCTGCCTTCGCTCCCACCGCCGATCATGCTGCCGCCGCCGCCGCCGCCGCCGCCGCCGCCGCCGTCGCCGCCGGCGACAAGGTGCTGAGGAGCGGTGAAGTGCGGTAGAGGCGCAAGGGGCGGTGGCGGATGGAACGTCGCGTGACGACCAGTGGAACGACCGTTCTTGACGAAGCCATTCGACCCATATTTGGGAGAGTCGGAGCCCTCGAGCGTCTCGAGCACGGCTGACGAACCCCATCCAACCGCCGCTCCCGACTCGTCGTGACGAAACCCATTCGACTCGTCGTGACGAAACCCATTCGACTCGTCGTGACGAAACCCATTCGACTCGTCGTGACGAAACCCATCCGACTCGTCGTGCCGCGGCGGCACGCCTCCGCCCGCGCCGTACCCCTGCGGGCTGGCGGCGGCGGCGGCGGCGGCGGCGGCGGCGGAGGCGGAGGCGGCGGCGGCGGCGGCTCGATCTCCCCCGCTGAGATCGGCTCGATCTCCCCTGTTGAGATCGGCTCGATCTCCCCTGTGGAGATCGTCGTCGTGAGCCCCGCGGCTGGGCTCCGAGCAGACGCCGTCCCGGGCAGCGGAGACAGCGGCGGCGGCGTTGGCCTCACAGCGCCGCTGAGCCGCTGCCTGCTGCTGCTGGTGGATGCGAACGAGGGCAGGCGGCTTGGTCGGGCTTCGTTCCCCACAGGTCGGGCTTCGTTCCACAGGCCGCCTCGCTGTCGTGTCCCGAGGTGCCGGGTGCGCGCCGGGGTGGGCACGATGCGCGCCGTGGTGGGCACGGCGCGCGCCCGACGCGCTTCGCCGCGTTGGAGCGCCCGCCACGGCGCCCGCATGCAGCGAGATCTCCCCCACAATCTCGCCCTCAATCTCCCCCTCAAGGGCGACGGGCGACGGGTGACGCTTGGGCGCTCGGGACGACGCGGGCCTACTCGTCCCTGGTCGTCTGCTCGACTTGCGCACGTGCGTGCACGAGGCGGCCGCGGCCGCCACAGAAGTCACGTCCTTGGAACGTCCGAAAGTCACGGCCGCGGCCGCCACAGAAGGCACGTCCTTGTCGCAACCGTGGCACCAGGTGACGTCCTTGTCCTGGTACCACGTGGCACCAGGGGCGGCGGCACGGCGAACGGCGTCGACGGCGTGATAGGCCTCGGGCGGCGCGCGCGTCGGAGGGCACGGCGCGCGCCGTGGTGGGCACGCCGCGCGCGTTGGAAGGCAGGGCGCGTCGGGCGGCTGATAGAACCATCGGATGGCTGGGTTTGAATGCACGAGGAGCCTCGACGGGCGAAGTGGATTGAAGCGCCCGCGCGCGTCGTAGTAGCCTGTATCCTGTGCCGCTGTGGACTGTGCTGAGCAGACGGCGGCGGTGGTGACGGTGAGGGTGATGGCGGCCGAGTCGACGATCTGCGACGCGCACGGTCGACCGTCGCGGACGCCTCCGCGGGCGCCGTCGCGGGCGACACGGCCGGTGCCGGCCCTACAGCTGCCACCGCCACTGCCACCGCCACTGCCACCGCCACTGCCACCGCCACTGCCACCGCCACTGCCACCGCCACTGCCACCGCCACTGCCACTGCCGCCGCCGCCGTTATCGGCCGCTCGTCGAGTGCCCATCTTGGCGCCTCTGCCGGCGTGAGAGCCTCTGGCCACGCCCGACTCGGCGCCTCGAGTGCCCATCTTGGCGCCTCTGCCGGCGTGAGAGCCTCTGGCCACGCCCGACTCGGCGCCTCGAGTGCCCATCTTGGCGCCTCTACCGGCGTGAGAGCCTCTGGCCACGCCCGACTCGGCGCGCCGCCCTAACGCGCACGCGCCTCGGAAGCAGCAGCAGCAGCTGCAGCTGCAGCTGCAGCTGCAGCAGAGCAGCGCGAGGCCCCGGCAGAACGAGGGGGGGGTTTCGAGCCCGATGTCCGAGGCAAACTCCCAGCGCATCTCGTCGGGCATGTACAACGGCCCCATGGCCGGATTAGGGTGTGACCACATTAGGATGGTGAGCTTGCGTCGCTTGGGCGAGCCGCAGCACACGAGAAGCACGCACAGCGCGACGAGGAGCACCACGAAGCCGCCGAGGGTGAGCATCCATGCCGGGACAGCGTGCTGCCCCATCTGGACGCGACTCTGTGGAGGGACGCATGCACACGTGATGAGGGACGCAATCAGAGGTGATGAGGGACGCAATCAGAGGTGATGAGGGACGCAATCAAAGATGAGGAGGGACGCAATCAAACGCGCTCAGACGCGCGATCAGGCTGATGATGCATGCAATCAAGAGGGGAGAGGGAAGCACTCTGACGCAATCAGACGCGCTCAGATCGCAATCCAGTCGCAATCCAGTCGCAAATCACGTCGCAATCAGATCGCAATCACGTCGCAATCCAGTCGCAATCAGATCGCAATCAGATCGCAATCAGATCGCAATCAGATCGCAATCAAGACGAGCGTCGCCTTGAGCACCTGGGTCCACGTGAGCCAAGACGAGCCGGTGGAGTCGCTGCCACCCATATTTGGGAGAGTCGACGAGATGCCATCGACGGGGGGGCTGCCGTCGGAGGGCATGTGCGGAGAAGGCGCTGGGGGGGGCGACGGCGCTGGGGAGGGCGGCGGGAGATGGCGGGGAGGCGACCAGGGCGGCCAGGGCGGCCGCCGTGGAAGCGGCGGCGTTTGCGAGGGCGGCGGCGGCGAGTAGCCGCATGCCAGCGCCGGAGGCAGCGGCGGCGGCGCGTACGGCGGCGACGTGGGCGGCGAGGGCGGCGGTGCGGGCGGCGGCGGTCGCAGCGGCGGCAGCGACGCAGGGGGCAGCGGCGGGCGCTTGGGCGGCGGCGGCGGCGGCGGCTGCACGCGCGTGCCGCCATTGCAGATGCAGCAGACGACCGTCGGGTCCGCGTGGATCCACTTGTAGAGGGCGCAGTAGCTCCCGTTGATCGCCGCCGGAGAGGCGAAGAAGCTGCACGAGGTCGCCGAGAAGCCGGGGTAGCCAGAGACGCTACTGTAGATGAGCCATGGGCCCCGAGGATCGGGCACGAAGGTGTCGTAGCACGGCAGCGGCGGGGGCGGGGGCGATGGTGGCGGAGACGGTGGTGGTGGCGACGGTGGTGGTGGAGACGGAGGGGGTGGGGACGGCGGCGGTGGCAATGGTGGTGGCGGCGATCGAGGCGGTGGCAAGGATGGTGGTGACGGCGGCGGTGGTGATGGTGGTGGTGGGGAAGGAGGTGGTGGCATCGGTGGTGGTGGTGTTGGCGGCGGCGAGGGCGGTGGTGAGGGTGGAGGCGAGGGAGGCGGCGGCGATGGCGGCGGTGGTGCTGGTCGTGGCGACGGTGGTGGTGAAGGCGGTGGCGGCGCCGGGGGTGGTGGCGATGGCGGCGGTGGAGATGGCGGTGGTGGTGGTGACGGCGGCGGCGAGGGCGGTGGTGAGGGTGGCGGTGATGGGGGAGGTGGCAAGGGAGGAGGCGGCGAGGGAGGCGGTGGGGACGGTGGGGGCGATGGTGGTGGCGATGGCGGAGGTGGTGACGGAGGCGGTGGCGCTGGCGGCGGCGGTTGCGGCGGAGGTGGCGACGGTGGCGGCGCAGGTGGTGGAGAGGGCGGTGGGGGTGAGGGCGGGGGCGAGGGCGGGGGTGGGGGTGGTAGCGATGGCGGGGTCGTGGGGGATGGCGGCAGAGACGGAGGAGGCGACGGTGGCCGCGAGGGAGGTGGCGGAGTTGGCGGCGGCGATGGCGGCGGCGGTACGGGTGGAGGTGGCAACGGTGGTGGCGCAGGTGGTGGATATGGCGGTGGCGAGGGTGGCGGCGGATGGGGCGGTGGCGGCGATGGCGGTGGCAACGGTGGCAACGGTGGCGCAGATGGCGGCGGTGGCGAGGGCGGCGGAAGCGTGGGCGGTGGTGGTAAAAGTGGTGACGGCGGCGGTATTCTGGGTGGAGGCGAGACAGCCGTGCACCTCAGCAGCAGCAGCAATCGTAGCACGCCCAATGGACCCGAACGGCCCAATGACGGCCAGAGGCCGGTTGACCTTCGGCCGCCTGGCACCCTGACGAGGACACTGGGCAGCATTGCGGCAGCCTTCACACCGAAGCCTCTGTGAAGAGAGCGGGGGAAAACAGTTTGTGTGAAATTCACACCGGCGGCGTGAGCACCTTGTGGTGAGGCCAAGTCGCGTGGACCGTTAGTTCTCCACATCAGCGCCTCGCTCGCTTTTTGTGGACGCGCTCGCTTCTCGCCGCACGCCGCTTGCCTGGAGCTTGGCGAAGCTCTACCACCAAACCGACGCTGAGACGGCCGAAATCATCCTTCGCACGCAGCGGATGAAGCCAGGAATTGGTGGGCTCGCTGGGGGTGGCATCTACTTTGCCACGACTCCAGAGCTCACGGGCCACAAGGCGCACAAGAACGGCGTGATCCTGGAGGCGACGGTTTCCCTCGGTAAGGTCCTTACCCTTAATGCCACCGGGGACCCTGACATGACGCTGCAGAAGCTCCAGTCCAAGGGCTTTGATTCCGTCTGCATCGCCCGGGCGGTCTCGAGCGGCCAGGAGTACGTCGTGTACGACCCGGAGCAGGTGCTGAGCATCGTCCGCGCGGCGGACATCTCTGCACGCGACAAGGTGCGCTTCATCGACTCTGCACGCGACAAGGTCGGGAGCCTGCTCGGTGTCAAGCCTACGCGCGTCGTGGAGCGCGAGGGTGTGCCAGGGAACCCGTCTGCCTCCGAGCCCTCGCCGCAGCCCCCGGCGAGCCCGGCCAAGCCCAAGCCGCGGCCCACGCCGCAGCCCACGCCGCAGCCCGCGGCGAGCCCAGCCAAGCCCACGCCGCCGCCCACGCCGCTACGCTTCATACTCAACGAACGCGTCGAGTGCCACGACTGGTGGTCTCCGTGGCAAGTCGGCGCGGTGGTCTCAGTGCAGCCGCTGATGGTGCAGCCCGACGGAGACGTCGAGGGGTTCACGTGGGACGAGGTGCGGGTCCTCAGCCCGGAGGCAGCAGAAAAGGAACGCAACAAACGAGCTCAGGAGCCCGCCGAGATCCTGAGCTATGGCTTGGGGCAATGCCTCATGTACCTGAAGAGAATGGAGAAGGCGGCGGCGAGAGCGGAGGCGGCGGCGAGAGCGGAGAAGGAGAGGGCGGAGGCGGCGCGAGCGGAGAAGGCCCTGAAGGATGCGCTGACCTCAGGCCTGACGCTGAAGCAGCTGCGAGCCAAGGGTTACGTCGAGGGGCTCAAGGCGGTGGGGATCACATGCGCCGAGGCGAAGACCGCGGGCTATACCGTGGAGGAGGTGAAGCGAGCTGGCTATACGGCACGTGAGGCCACGGCCGCCGGGTACGAGATCAGGGCGGGGTACACGTGCGCCGAGGTCAAGGCGCCGGGGCTCACATGCGCCGAGGCCCAGGCCGCGGGCTATACGGTGGACGAGGTCCAGCGAGGTGGCTATACGGCATGTGAGGCCAAGGCCGCCGGGTACGAGATCAGGGCCGGCTACACGTGCGCCGAGACCAAGGCGGCGGGGCTCACATGCGCCGAGGCCAAGAGCGCGGGCTATACAGTGGACGAGGTCCAGCGAGGTGGCTATACGGCATGTGAGGCCAAGGCCGCCGGGTACGAGATCAGGGCGGGCTACACATGCGCCGAGACCAAGGCGGCGGGGCTGACATGCGCCGAGGCCAAGAGCGCGGGCTATACTTTGGAGGAGGTCAAGCGAGCTGGCTATGTTGAGGGCCTCAAGGAGGCGGGCTTTCAGCTCGAGGACATCATGGAGGCGGGGTACGTGCTGCCTGAGATCCTGCGCGGCGGCTATACCAAGGCGGATGCTGTCCATGCTGGGTACGCGGTGGCGCAGCTCCAGGTCGCGCTGGAGGCGGCCAGGGCTGCGGGCTATGCATGCAAGGACGCGAGGGCGGCTGGCATGCTGTCGACCTGCAAGGACGCGAAGCAGGCTGGGTACACCTGCAAGGACGCGAGGGAGGCTGGGTTTACCTGCAAGGACGCGAGGGAGGCTGGGTTCGCCTGCAAGGACGCGCAGGCAGCTGGGTTCACCTGCAAGGACGCGAGGGAGGCTGGGTTCACCTGCAAGGACGCGAAGGCGGCTGGGTTCTCCTGCAAGGACGCGAAGGAGGCTGGGTTCACTTGCAAGGACGCGAGGGAGGCTGGGTTCACCTGCACGGACGCGAGGGCGGCTGGGTTCACCTGCACGGACGCGAGGGCGGCTGGTTTCACCTGCAAGGACGCGAGGGCGGCTGGGTTCACCTGCACCGACGCGAGGGCGGCTGGGTTCACCTGCACGGACGCGAGGGCGGCTGGGTTCACCTGCACGGACGCGAAGGCGGCTGGGTTCAGTGCATCCGAGGGATATTATGCGGGCTTCACCAATGTTCGCTATGTCTCTTCCATTTCTTCCAGTGGAAGGTATGATGACAAATATCAATGGATATAACCTTGTGGGGATCATAACGAAGGCTTGACAGCTGCTAGCTAGTATGTGACCAAATTCCAGAGCGGCCGCCGTTGTCAGTCGATAAAAAAGGAAACAAAACTATTCGTTTTCTCTGAGCTGCGCACGACTCCGGGTCTCGCACGTCTTCGTTGGCGCACTCGCAGGCATTTTGCATGCGCTTCCGCTCCGTCTGCCTCCTCCTCGTCGCCATGCTCGCCACCCAGCACACCGACTTCGAATCCTTCGCCAATGCGCTCGGTGCCCTTCCGAATCAGCCGCCCGTACCGATGGAGTGCGAGCCGTCGCCGAGTCCCATCGATGTGGACACCAAAGCCATCGTGCAGCAAGTGGTCGATGTGCTGCTGAAGCACAGCCCTTCGCCCGCGGTGCATCTAAAGGTCGTGCCTTTTACTACCGGTACTTGGTCCGAGTGCCTTTATATATAAATATCAATGGATATAACCTTGTGGGGATCATAACGAAGGCTTGGTTGATGACCGCGGTGCCGCCCACCATGCCGCGACGACCCCAGATAGCAGCCACTATACCAAGGGCGCGCAGGGCACCTACACCAGCCGGCGTGGAGCCGCCTTCCAGCCGAGATGCAGGGAGGGGAGGGTGGGAATGACTAACGCAGATGTGTGCAGGGGTTCCTCGAGTGCATGCCGTAAGCCCTCCGAGAATGTTCGAACTCAGCTCGACCCTCGCCGCGCGCGCCCTTCGCCCTCCCGCGCGCCCCCCCCACCCTCCGCCCGGCGAGGTGGCCGCGCCGTGCCGCCTCGCGTGCGGCCCGCGCCCTGCTTGCTGACCGGCGCCGGCGTGGCGAGCCCGCGCTGCCGCGACTCTCACGCCCGCTCGTGTGCGCGTGGCGTCCTCGCGTGGCGGCGCAGGTCCGGTCTGAGTGGGAAGGGAAGGAGTTGCGCGGATGGCGCCGTACCATGGGGGACCCCCCGGGAGCCTATACCTGCATCTGTGCCGTGGAGCAAGGGTGGCGGCCGCTCAGGTGGCCGCCGACACTGGCCCAGATGGTGCAGGCGACGACGGCGCATATGAGAGCATGAGCCAATAACATGACAGAGCATCCGGTCGGGACGCCATGAAGATGACTTGAGACTTCTCTCCGTATACCGTATCGGTCGGCTTCCGCGCTGTGGCGTGGGTTACTTTTCGTGAATCGTCTTGTGTGCATGTCTTGTGTGCGACCCTGTGCGTGCTGCGTCTCGATCCGTTTGCGGATGTGCGGCCCGGTCCGGTCCGGAACGGAAATAACATTTAATACAGCCGGCGCGGCAGAACATCTTGCGTTCCATAAAATCTGCCGAGAAGGAACAAGGATGGCTTATCTCGTACGTCTCTCGTCTGAATAGGTCCGTACGTACCTCGTGCCGCTGACGTAGTGAAGTTACTCACCCACGTCAGCCATTGCCGTGGCGCCGTTTCCGAGAGGCAACGCGCCTTACGACGCACCGGCCCGTCTGCAATTCTCTTCTCCGCTCACTTCCAGCACTCCGATGCCGCCTGAGTGCACCTCTGACTGCGCCTGATTGCAGCTCACTTCCAGCGCTCTGATGCCGCCTGAGTGGCGGCCGCCTGGCCGCGCTGGATCAGATACTCCTTGAGCAGTGAGGAGTTGGCCGGGGTGCTGGGCAGCGGCGGGGCGCCCCCCTCCCGCGCCTCCCTCGATCTGGACAGCTCCGTCGGGGCGCCGAGCTGGGCGCCGCCCTGGATCACGAGGGTGTGTGCATCGGGCGGGGGCCCAAAGGACGGGTGCGTCGCAGGCTGTCCGCTCAGCTCGGCGGCCTTTCGGAACGGATTGCCCCTGTGCACCCGCCCAGTGAACGCATGCCCTCCGGTGCCATTCGTGCCATTCGTGCCCGAGCGCGCCCCACCCGTCCCACCCGCCGTACCCGCCGCTCCCGCCGTACTCGGACGGACGCGAGCCGGCGCCGTGCTGGGCGCCGTGCGGCTCAGGGGACGGCTCAGAGGTTCGACACTCAGCAGCTCGCCGAGATTCGCACCGAGATTCGCACCGAGATTCGTATCGAGATTCGTATCGAGATTCTCGTCGCTCAGCAGCATGCCGCCGACGCCGCCGGCCGCGATCGGTGCACCAACCGGCGTGAAAACGCGCGCCGTCGTGAGCGCATACGAGCCCGCGGTCGAGCATTGTCTTGGGCGCGGCAACGGCTCGTCGGGATGGTGGCGGCGGCGTGGGGCCGTCGCGGCCGTCGCCCAAGATGGCGCGGGCACCTCGGCCGGCGGCGGCTCTGGAGGCGGGTAGAGGGCTTGCTGTGAATACGCTTGCTGCTTGTACGCTTGCTGTGAATACGCTTGCAGTGAATACGCTTGCTGCGCGTAATACGTCTGCACGGCTGGCGAGGAGAGCGCCTGCTGCGAGTCAGGGCACATCGGGTGCTGTCCGTGGCACATCGGGTGCGTTGGCTGCGGCGGTGAGCAGCCGGCGTACCCCTGCGCGTCGCCCAACACAGCGCGCGCGTGCGCCTCAGCCTCTGGCGACGCATGCTCGTCGGTCCAGTGAGGCAGCGCTGTGTTGGGCGCGTGGGCGAGCGAGGGCATGGGCGAAGGCGTGGGCAGCGCTGTGTTGGGCAGCGGCTGCGCTCCGGCGACGCCGAGCTCATCGGCAGATGGCATCTCCCGCGATCTCGCGTGCTCCAACGGTCGATCGTACCGCGGTCGAGCGCCGTCCCGAGCGCCGTCCCTGCCGAGCGAGGCGCCGTACCGAGCACCACCCCCGCCCACGACGGTCGAGCGCTCCGGCTCGGCAGGGTCGGCGCTCGTTACGGCGCCCACGCTCGGTACGGCGCTCAGCCCGCCGATGCGTAGGCAGGCGCACGCGTGCCTCGCCGCCTCGACGGCCTCATGCAGGGCCTCGTTCTCGCTCTGCAGCCGCTCGAGCCGCTTCTCATCCTCCTCGGCCAGCCGACCGCTCCCCTCCGCATCGGCCGGGTGGACGCCGTCCCGAGCATCAGCGCCGTCCCGAGCACCAGCGCCGTCCCGAGCGTGTAGCACGATCGCTGCGCCGGCGCTGACCGACTCGCTGTGCACGAGCGTCCTCTCAGACAAGGCCATCGCCTCCTCCGCCGTCGCCATGGCCTTCGACGCCGTCGCCATCGCGTCGCCGGCACCCGCCTCCCCCTGTGGAAACGGCGCCTCCCCCTGTGGAAACGGCGCCTCCCCCTGTGGAAACGGCCACGGACGCACTGCGTCAGCCTCCGCGGCGGCAGCGAGCCCGGCCCGCACTGCCGCGGCCGCCTCCATTTTGGCACGCACGCTCGAGCCCGCGCTGTGAAGCATCTTGTTCACACGCTCCATGGCCTGGGCCTTGGTCCGGTGCCTGAGGAGCTCGCCCGTCTGCGACGAGAGCTCGTCGCGTCAGATGCAATCAAGTGGCAATCAGATGCAATCCAGTGGCAATCAGATGTAATCAAGTGGCAATCAGATGCCATCCATTGGCAATCAGATGCAATCACTTGGCAATCAGATGAAATCCAATTGCAATCAGATGCAATCAAGGGGCCATCAGTGGCCCTCACCTGCTTCGAGAGTTTGTCGCGCAGCTCGTTGCGCTCGCGCTCGAGGGCAGCGTTCTTAGCCGCCAAGGCCGCGAGGCCGTCGCTCAGCCCTCGCATCTCGCCCATCGCCAGATCGCGCCGCCGCTCGTATGCGGCGGCCTCGCGCCGCCACGGGCGCCCCGCCTCCTTGGCCCAGCTTGTGCTCACGCCAAGCACAATCACGAGCACCTGCTTCATCCGATGCAATCCAGTGGCAATCAGTTGCAATCAAGTGGCCGAGCACAATCACGAGCACCTGCTTCAAGAGCGTCCATCAGATGCAATCAAGTGGCAATCGGGTGTAATCAGTTGGCAATCAGATGCAATCAAGTGGCCATCCGATGCAATCAAGCGTCCATCAGATGCAATCCAGTGGACGAGCACCTCGCCAGCGTCCATCGCGGGGAAGCTGCTGCCACCGCCGGCGCCGTCCTGGGCGCTCTCGACGCTGGTCAGGTAGGTGCGTCGGAAGTCGAGCGCGCACACGGGTGGGAAGACCGCATCGGCGCGGCTCTCGTACTGGGACAACCACGAGATGTCGGCCGCCCGGTCGACGGCGCTTTGCTCGAGCTGCAGCACGGTCTGCGCGCCCGCGACGGCGCTCGCGAAGCTCATCGCATGCTGCCGACTGCTGGTGCAGGCAAGCACGCCCCACTCGACGCCCGCGACGGCGCCCGCGAACGCGGCACCTCCGCTGCCGCTGCTCGTCAACGGGGCGGCGGCAGCGGCGCCGCTCAGCGGCAAGGGCGTCGTGCCGGGCGTGCCGAGGGGATGGGACGGTGCCGCGCTGTGTTGGGCGGTGCCTGGCATCGGCAGGCCAGCAGCAGGCGGCGCGCGGTACAAGGGTGTCGAGGCCTCCGCGATGCGCCCAAGCTTGCCCAGGCACGCCGCGAGGGTGTGCAGCGTCGCCGGGTACGCGTTCGCGCGGTTGGTGACCTCAAAGGCGCGCGCGAGCTCAGCGGCCGCGCGGCCGAAACGACCGGCCGCATACTCGCCCAAGACGGCGCGTCGCTCGTCGGCGGGCAGCTTGGCGAGGCGCGCCGTGCCGAGCGCGCGCAGCGCCACGTTGTACTTGGCCTGCAGAAGCAGTCAGAAGCAGTCAGATGCAGTCAGATGCAGTCAGAAGCAATCAGCTGCACTCAGCTGCAGTCAGAGGCAGTCAGAGGCAGTCAGAGGCACTCAGATGCAATCAGATGCAGTCAGATGCAGTCAGATGCAATCAGCTGCAATCAGTGGCACCTCGCCGCACGGTCCTGTGAAGAGGCGCGCCGCTGTGAACTCGGCGTCGCTCAGGTTGGACTCGCCGAGCTTTCGTAACCGCACGCCCACGCGCTTGCGCCCCGCGACGAAGCGCTCAGCACGGCGCGCGAGCGGTTCGCGCGGGAGCCACGCGCCCTTGGGGGCGTGCCCCGTCGCCTGATGAGGGAGGTCATCAGAGGTCATCATTGGTCATCAGTGGTCATTAGTGGTCATCAGAGGTCATTATCAGAGGTCATCAGGGGTCATCATTGGGGGCGTGCCCCGTCGCCTCATCGATGGTGGCGGTGGTCATCAGTCATCCTCAGTCATCCTCAGTGGTCCTCAGTGGTCATCAGTGGTCATCAGTGGCCACACGCCTGATCGATGGTGGCGATGGGCCGGTACGTCTCCGTCGGCCAAGCTCCCGGCATCAGGCCCAGGCGCTCGCGCGCCGTATCGAGCGCCTCGCGGTCCGCCTCCGTCGCGCCTCCGTCGATGCCCCCCTCCATGGTCGGGTCCACCACGAACCACCACTCCACAAACGAAGTCGTGTGCACGCCGTACGTGCCCGCGAACACGAGATGCGCATCTGGTCCGCTCGTGTGTTCGTGCTTCATCGCCTCGAGGGTCAATACGCCTTCCTCGAGGCCACCTACGAGCCCGTGGAGCCCGCTGAAAAAGTCCGACGGCCCACCGAGCACGGAGGCGCGCCCGAGGCGCTCGAAGCTCTCCGCCTCGAACTCGCGCGCTGGAACGAAGCGCTTGCGGGGGCGCGCGCGCGTCAGATGGGACTGTGGAGGCGCCGTGCCGGGCTCGGCCGTCGAGCCGCTGACCTCTTCGGCCACAGACTGCTGTGAAGGCTGGTGTGAAGGCTGGTGTGAAGGCTGCTGTGAAGACGGCTCCGAGATCGGCTCCGTGGGCTCCTCAGCCGACGAGGCCTCGGCCGCCCCGGCGCCCGGCACGGCGCCCGGCACGGCGCCCGTTTCGGCACCCGGCACGGCGCGTTGGCGCGCCGCTCGTTCCTCCAGAGCGTGTGCGCGCGCCTCGGCCTGCGCATGCAGCAGCTGGGCGCGTGCCACCACGCGCTGCGCGACCAGCCCGAGCAGGTCGTCGCCTGCGCCTCCCTCGGTGAGCATGCTCTTGACGAGCGCGCGCGCCGTGCTGAGCGCCGCCTCGTGCGCGAGCGCGCCGCCGCCGCTTGCGAGCGCGCCGCCGCCGCTTGCGAGCGCGCCGCTGCCGCTTGCGAGCGCGCCGCTGCCGCTTGCGAGCGCGCCGAGTTCTCTCACGAACTCCCTCTCGAGCGCACACAGCTGCGCCTCGGCCTTGGCAGGCGCCGGATCGAGCGCGAGGCGCTTCGAGCTGCGCTGGAGATACCGGCGCACGCTCAGCCGATCGCGAAGCAGCGCGGTGAGCTCGAGGCCCTCGAGCCAAGCACCGAGCTGCCACCGCGCCGGCGAAGCGGCGGCGACCTCGAGCGCAGTCTCGCCAACGTAGTCTGACACGGCTCGGAGCTCCGCCTCGGCCGCGGCCGTCGCCCGGCCGACGGCGGCGGTCAGAGACGCCTCCAGTGCCTCCGAGCGCGCTCCGCGGCCGAGCTCGGCGCGCAGCCGCGCCACCTCCGCGTCGCGCTCGCGCAGCTTCTCCTCGCTCGCGTGCAGCCTGTCCTTGGTCTCGCGCATCTGCCTCGAGAGCAGCGACTTATCGGAGCGCGCTAGAATCTCCGACAGCTGCTCCTCTTCGACTTCCGGCCCTTTTGGCTTGGCAGCGGGCGCGGCCTGCTGCGGCGCCGCCTGCGCCGAGCGCAGCTTGATGCGAAGCGACGCATTCTCCGCCTTTATGCTAAGCATATCCGACAGAGATGTCTTGAGGCTGCTATTCTCCTCGACGAGTCGCTGGTAAGCCATGTGCAGGCGCTGCAGCTCGTTGACCAGCTCGGTGGCGGAGTCGAGTGACATGACGGTTGCGGATTTGAGGCGTTTCATTTCTCATTTTGGTCCTCGCATGAGGGGTTACCTGGAGCAGACATCCGTGCATCAGAAATGTTAGTTCTGACGGGACCATCAAGTTTCGTTCCGCGCCGCGCGCAGGGGCGTCGCGTTGCGAGACGATTGCCAGCGATTGCTTGCTTGCGTGAAGCTCCACTCGGATCCGGATGAGCCGGACTCTGGAGGCTCAGGCTGAGCACGCGCCTCGTGCAAGGTGGCCGACCCCCCCAAGTGGAGAGTACGTTCATGATGTGGCATACGACTACTACGGCCAGCGGGTGGCGACGTGTTCTTCCGATAACACGATAAAGATCTTCAACGAGCACGGTCGCAAGGTTGCCGAGTGGAGAGCACATGGTGGCTCCATCTGGCGACTCTCGTGGATGCATCCCGAGTTCGGGGTGGCGCTGGCCTCCTGCTCCTTTGACCGCAAGGTGTGCGTCTGGGAGGACGTGGCCGATGCCGAAGAGGCAGCTGCGCAGCTCGACAGTGCAGCCGGCCGCGTGGCGTGGACACGCACCGCCGAGCTCGCCGATGCGCGCGACTCGGTGGTGGATGTGCAGTTTGCGCCACACCACCTTGGCGTGCGCCTCGCCTCTTGTAGCATGGACGGATTTGTGCGCATCCACGAGGCGGCCGACGTGCTCGACTTGTCCACGTGGGAACGGCACTCGGACTTCCATGCGGCGGCCGACACAGCCGCCTCCAAGGAGGGCGCGGGCGGCGCCGAGGCTGGAGGCGAGGGCGGCTACGCAGGCACCAGTCCTCTTTGCCTGTCTTGGTGCCCTTCGATCGTTGAGAACGAGCCGATGCTCGTGGTCGGCCTCTCCGACGGCTCTGCAAGGCTCTGGCGAGGCCACGAGAGCAGCTGGTCCTGCGTGCTCAGCCTGGGCCTCGGCGGCGCCCGCTGCCACGCCGACTGCGTGCGCTCGGTGAGCTGGGCCATGGATGCGGGCCGCTCGTACCAGCTCGTCGCCACAGCGTCGCGCGACCAGACGGTCAAGCTGTGGGCTTTGCGACGCACATCGGTGGCCGAGGAAGTCGATGCCGTGGGCGCTGGGCCCGAGGGCGGCGGAGGCGCTGGCGCCGGTGGCGCCGTTAGCCCCCCTGCGGATGCCCTCGGCGACGGATGGAGCGCAAGGTGCTGCGCCGAGCTGCCGCATCGTTCGCAGGTCTGGCGTGTCTCTTGGAACGCAACCGGATCGATGCTCGCTACGTCGGAAGATGATGGCACTGTGACCGTCTACCAAATGGACGCAGCCGGCGGTTGGCGCTTCGCCAGGCCTGTGGCCTGCCAGTGAAGAGCCATTAGTGCCATCAGTGCCATCAGTGCCATCAGTGCCATTAGTGCCAGGCCTGTGGCCTGCCAGTGAAGAGCGCTCATACGGAAGCCTCAGCGGAAGCGTGTGGGGCTCGGCCGGGCTCGACGGCCGGGCTCCCCCCCGCGCTCCCGCGTCCTGCTATTCTCCCGCTAGGATCCCGCCGGCTCCGCCCGCCCCCCCTCTCAGCTTGGCTCTGGCTGAGCCCAGCGGCTCGGCTCTCCGCGCTCCTTGCGCGACCTAGTGCTGTTCGATCACGGTCTCGACCCGACCCCCAGGGCTCCTGATCTCGTGATCTGAGATCTCCCCGAAGTCCGATCTCATCCGATCTCGTGGATCTCTGGATCTGGACGGGATGGGTCGCGGTGTTCGGGTGCGTGCGGTGCCCGGGTGCGTGGTAGCCCTACGGCGTCATACGATACGTATGAAGAAAGTGCGAACTTCGCCCGGCGGGACGCGTTCAAGAAACAGAAACAGCCGCCACCAACACCGAACACGACCTCGGAATCTTCGGAACGGTATACGGTTCAAAACACAAAAGTTCGGGTCGCGGGGCTCGCGATGACCCCATGAACGGTTGGCGCGGAAGAGCGATTCATATAATCAGTGTAGCTCGGTCGGACACCACTGGTGACCCAAAAAGAACCTGTTAGATCGGGTTTCTCTCCCAGAAGCGAAAACCCCTCTTGAGAAGGCCTCAGGCCGAAGACTCCCAATGGGGACGCGAATTGAGCTCCCTCTTGGCGTGGCCAGGGTACAAGATTGGCCATCCGCTTTCGGACGGGCGCGCTGACCTGTTGCCTCGGCCCTATCTCCTCGCCATTTTGCCCAATGGCGTGCTCCGTCGGTGCCAGGATCGTCTGCATAACCACCCCAAAGTGTCTTGCACTTTTGGTCCCGACGTTTGCTGCACAGGTGCTTTGGTGCAGGAGAGTCGACCAGGTTTTCCTGGTGTTCGACCAAAGTATCAATGGCTGATAAGTCTGAATCGGAGCGCGACGAAGACCAAGTCGATGTTTCCTGCGTGCCGGG
>PJAB01000180.1:0-35879 GCA_002887195.1 Chrysochromulina parva
CGCCGCATCGCGTGCTCGTCGTTCAAAGTAGAAGACCCCTCAGGATGGCGATGGGGCATACGTCGGGCGCGCTGCGGTCGCGTAATTTCGCGTCTTCGGCCCGGGGCCTGCGTCCGGACGCAAAAAGCGCCTCGATGAGGTTTGCTAGGGAAAAGACAACCGAACGTCCCAGGCTGTCTTGGGTGGTACCGAGCGCGCCCCACACCCCACAACAAGCAAGCACTATGACGAAGTACTGTACGGGTAGTGTACCGAAGCTTGCTTGCTGCACATCTCCACCAGTCTCAACGGACGGCTCCGCACCCCTCGATCAACATTGTAGTTTCACATCACATCACTTCGCGGCGCCGCTCGAGGGACGTCGCTCCGGGCACCGGGGGGGCTGCCGGTCGTGGCTCGTGCTGAGCTGGTGCTGCGTTCCCTGCGCGAATCCCAATCCGGCAACCATGATGCTGCCTCAGCGTCGTTGCAAAGAGCCCCGCCGCGCATCACATGACGTGACACGCGGACGGCCCCGCCCTTAGTCCCTTCATCGGGACATCACCATGGACATTACGCGCACTTTCACGTCGCCCGGATGCGCTCTGCGTCACGAAAACGGCCACTTCGCCCCCTGCACGGGCTGCCTTTCTCTGGTCCCCTGATATCAGATCTGGTCCCCTTTGGGATCCCATTTGCTCTGGGTACCTCCGTGTGGCGTACCACCCACGGTACCGCCGCTCTCCCTTTGAGCCACCATCGCTCCTTGGCGCGCACGGTCGAGCCGCTCATTGTAGCGCGAGGCCTTTGGAGATGGCAGCTCCTTTGTCGGCATGTTGGGCGGTGCCCCAGGTACCTCGGTGGGCTCCATAGGCACGCTGGGTTGTGGGCTCCGGCGCAGGGTCGTTGGCGCATCGTGCATGAACAGTGCCAGTGCTTCCTCATACTCGTCCTCCCTTTTCCGAAGGGTGACGGGGTCATCAGATCGGTCATCGTGCCAAATGCGGCACGCACCGACGATGATTCCGTCGGCGCATGCAATCGTCACCAGGTTGATCCGGCCGTACATGGTGACCAGCGTGTTGAGCGAGGACAAGATCTGAAGCGACTTCAGCCATCCCCAAAACGCGTCCAACTGCCGCTCGAGCATCCTCTGGATGTAGGGGTCGCCGAAAGTCATCAAGTACCACAAGTAGATCACACCGGCCACGAGAGAGGCGAAGAGCCAGCAATTGGCTCGGTACGAGGCACACCGCATCAGCTGGCTCACGTGCCGGGCCGACTGGGGCGCTCGT
Source organism: Chrysochromulina parva (assembly GCA_002887195.1). Lineage (NCBI taxonomy): Eukaryota > Haptophyta > Prymnesiales > Chrysochromulinaceae > Chrysochromulina > Chrysochromulina parva. The sequence continues at coordinate 1,275 of PJAB01000180.1, forward strand.
AGATCGACGGTGGTGAGCCCTGGGCGAAAGAAGTCGATCACGCGTTCGGGGAGGCCGAGCGTGAAGCACACGGCGGGCCAGACTCCCAGCGGCGTCCAGACAGTCAGAGAGCAAGCATACAAAGCCAGGGCGAGGGTGAATCCCATACCCGACATGGTCTGCGAGACGAGCGCCAGCATGGCGACAAGGCTGGGCATGCCCGCGCCGACCAGCAGCACAGCGAACCACGCTGGCCAGCGGCTGTGGGAAAGCACGTGCTTGGTGAGCAACGCCGAGCGGGCGACACCCATTGCGAGGCTGATGCAGGTAGGCAAGATGTGCATGATCACGTAGGTTACCTGCGAGGCAATGATTGTCGTCAAGAGACCGAACGACGCCGTACTCGCTGCGCCGGAAACCACAGTAAGGAACGTTGCGAGCTGCAGGCACTGTAACTGCACGGACTGCCGCTGCTCGTTCGGGTCGCACAAGGCGGTGAAGTTCAACCCCTGCTCCCCCCCTTGCAACGTCAGCGGCGCACGAGGTCCGCAGTCGGCGCAATCGTTGCCAAACGCGCATAGCCCGTTCTCAGCCCCCGGGCCGCCGTCGGAGCAGGTGCCGTCACGATTCCCGTCGAATGCGGTTGAGGAACGAGGGCCGCAGTCGGCGCAATCGGTGCCAAAGAAGCAACCTGAGAACTCAGCCCCCGGGCCGCCGTCGGAGCAGATGCCGTCACGATTCCCGTTCACGAGTATATTGCCTATGAACCCGGTGCAGTTGTTCATGCAAATCGGTGGCCTGTTGCCGATTTGCGTGCCGAAACTCATTGTGCAATTGTTGATGCATATCGGTTCGATGACCAAGGTGATCACCGGAAGGTTCCGTAGAGCCTGTACCATGGCGTCGTCGTCAAGTTTGCCGCCGCCACCGAGCGTGTCTAACGCTTGTGTACAGAGGCTGTCGCCAACAACGACTTGTTGATCCTCAGTGAGCAGCGACATCAGCGGGCTGCGAACAACCGACTTTAGGGTGGTGTTGACACAAAGCTGCTGCGCTACAGCCGCCACGTCGACGAAGGTGGCGACGGGGAAGCAGAAGCGCGTAAAGATCGGCAAACCCGTCGTGCACATCAGAGCGGTGGCAAGAAACTTTGCTCCTCGCCGGAGAGAAGGCCATAGGACGAGAGCCGCAATGGTGAGCACGCTCCCTAGCACGAGCCCACACGCCTCTAGAATCGAGATTGCGAACGAAGCGCGGTAGATGGACTCGAGTTCGGTCTGCGCCGCGCTCAGCTGCTGCCATCTGTCGCCGAAGAATGCAGCGAACCAAGCATCCTGATCAGAATAGTCCGCCGAGACACTGATGATCGTCAGCAAAGCAGACAAAGCCATCACGGGTGAGGTGATCATCAGGACGGAGTGCCGCCACGCGAGGTACCCTTGCGCGGTCGGGCCCAATGGAGAGCCACTGTTCGCAAACACAACCTGCTCGTGCTTCATCAGAGGTGTGCCGAGCAAGAGGTCTCCATCGCAGCATACTCGAAATATGTGCCACACTGGCAAGCCGTAGATGGATTTGCGGCGCTGCGGTAGCTGCGCGTCGCTCGCGACTTTCACGCTCGGCATGTATGGCGTCTGCCGGACGTCGTTCGGTCTCGGCGCCTGCATCTCAACTTGCGCATCCGCCATGGTACGTGCGGTACCGTGCAACACAACTGTGCAACCATTGTGCAGCTCTTTTGAAGAACGAGACAAACTTTGATGACGACGAACGCGCGGCGACGCCGACGAGAGATTCCTCATAAAAAGGAGGACGGAAATGATGTCGAGTATCGGGCCTTTCGTGATGATCGCCACTGGCATCGTGCGCGTGCCGCTCACGCACGAGATGACGCTCATGTCACCGAGTGGCGCTACGCTTCACTCGCTCGTTGGCAAGAGCGGCACCTTCCTCGCTTACGAGCGCGCGAAGTTGGCCGCCAAGTACGGCCTCAACGCTGGGCCAGTCTCCGTAAACCTCACCGACTTCCTGAATGCGCAGTATTACGGCCCCCTGGATATTGGTACGCCAGCGCAGTCCTTCAAGGCCGTCTACGACACCGGCTCGTCAAATACCTGGATTCCGGGTAAGAACTGCCCCGTTGAAAAGCGCGACAAGTACCACAGTGAGAAGAGCTCGACATACCACTACAACGGCTCGAAATTTGAGATCCAGTATGGCAGTGGCGCCGTCGAGGGCGTGATCGATGCCGACGACGTCTCGATCGGCGGCTTGGTTGCGACGCAGCACCTCTTCGCCGAAACGACGCAAGAGCCGGGCCTCTCGTGGGAAGTGGGTCGATTTGACGGCATCCTCGGCTTCGGTTGGCCTGAGATCAGCGTGAACAAGATCCCGCCTTACTTCCACGTGCTGATTGCGCAGAGCAAGGTGGAGGAGCCCGTCTTCTCCTTCTACTTCGGCTCCACCACTGGCGAGAAGCCGCAGGTCGGTGGCGAGCTCTCGCTGGGTGGCACCGATCCCGCGCATTACACAGGGAAGCTCGAGTACATCCCTGTGTCAAAAAAGGGCTATTGGCAGATCGCGGCGGGCAACCTAACCGTCGGCAAAGAGACAGTGATTGGCGGCGACTTCGAGGTCGTTCTGGACACGGGCACGAGCCTGCTAGCACTGCCCTTGCGCGAGGCGGTCGAGATCAACTCGAAGCTCGGTTGCGTTGACATTGGCATCGAGTGCGAGTTCATCAGGCCCAACCCCGACGACCCGAGCTCGACGTGCCCTGACCCGAAGACGCTGCCGAGCCTGTCAATCGAGCTCGGCGGCAAGGTGTACACGCTCTCGGGCGAGGACCTGCTCGTCAAGATCACGCAGGCCGGTCAGACGGTCTGCTTGAGTGGCATTATGGGGTTCCCCGGACCCCTTCCGGGTGGATTGAAGGCAATCCTCGGTGACGTGTTCCTCAAAAAGTATTACGCCACGTTTGATGTGGGCAAGGTGCGCGTGGGCCTTGCGCCGGCAGCTCATGCTTGATTAGGTCTCACCGAAAGGGCAAGGGCTCGTATGTGTGTACGATGATCGCTGCCGAGGCATCAACACGACAGGGAGCGGGAGGGGCGTCGTGCGCCCCTGTGGTCGCGCGCCCCTGGTCTGGTTGGTGCTTAAGGTTGGTGCGGTACCGCACTGAGTTCAAAATCAGGTCGCGCGGACCGCGGTCCGGGGGCGGCGGATTTAATCGTAATTTGTTTGATGGTTGCTTCACGATCACGCGTATCCGCGCAAAAATCCATCCATAAGATACGCGGACCCGGTGTACATGTGTGTAGCATCCGTGACATGCTGCCTCTCAACACTCAGTCACTCATCTCACATGTGTGCCGCAGGCTCGCCCCCCTTTGGCTCGTCGGTTTCGCATGCACTGTGACTCGCGGATCCAACCTCTCGGCTCTAGAGCAGTGCAAGCATGGTCGTCGACGGCGACGTTGAACAATGTCCATACCACCTACCCCTCATCGGGATCACTCGTGCCGGCCAGCCCTGCCACGTGGCTCCCCTTGCGACAACGTCTCCTGGGATGACAAGCGTATGCTCGAGCAGCCTGGCGCCTGCCGACACTAAAGAATGGTTCATCACACGCGTGCCCGATCGCAGCGTCGAATTCTTTTGGATCTCGATAGTCGCGAGCTCAAAATAGCCGCCATTATTATTGTGGCATACGATCGTCGATGCATTGACGCAGACGTTGTCGCCGATCTCGACAAGGTCGGGCTCTGGCAGAATCAGTCCACTGCCCAGGGGTATTAGGCAGACATCCGTGCCGATGGTCGCTCCCAAGGCTCGGTGGAACATGACAAAGTAGTAAGAGCCGCCGAAGAAGTGTTCCATCGGGGGCCCTCCGGCGAGCAGTGGGAACCAGAGCTTCCACCTGATGAGGTACGTCGATTGATCCCACGCGTGCTTGCCGGGCGTGCGTTGGCCGATGAACAGCCACTTGCTCGCGATGACAACCATCAGCCCAATCGCGTCGATGGCCGTCGAGGCGATGATAGCCGCCACAACCACGATCAGCACGGCCGATGGTGCAGAGAGGTGCTCATGGAAGTGATCTTCGCCTGCAAGGATGAGCGCGCATCCGATCGGGAGCTTGCAGGCATAGAGCATCGCCCAGAAAGCAGCAACGAGCATGTGATAGCTGACAATGGCCGTAGGGCTTGGCACGCCCCGCAAGAAGCTCCCTGCCGGCTCTCGGGGAGAACGCGCCGGCTCGCTGTGACTATGAACACTGCCCTCTTCAAGAAGGTAGGAGCGGTGCGGCTCCACATACGCACGCCCAGGCGCGCGTTTGCGGAGCCCGTCCACGTCACCGAAAGTCGACCCGAAAGGCCGTAGCGTGCTTGAGTCTCCGATGAGCGCGTTCGGGTCGGTCTTCATCGGCGGCATGCATTCGCCGGCATCATTGAAGTCGTGGAAGGTGTAGCCGCCTTCGATGACCACTGTGCTGCCGCCAGTCGACCCGACCGTCTTGCTCATGGGCTCAAAGTGTGCGTGCGCGGGGGCGAGCGAGCCGCTGCCGAGTGTCGCGTTCCGTCCAAGGACAACTCCCGGCAGCACGACGCATCGGTCGGCGACCATCGAGCCCGCGTGGAGCGTCACTGGCGCAAGCTCGCGCGTGTCCGAGCACATGATCTGCGAGCGCGAACCAAAGGTGACGTCGTCACCGACCGTCAACAGGTCAAACTCGACCACGTCGGGCATCACGCCTGGCCAGAAGACGCGCTTGCCCACGCTGGTGCCGAGGAGGCGCATCGCCATCGAGACACCGCCCCAATGGCGCCCGAGGAGCGCCTGCACGCCACAGAGATCGGCCGTTCGGTGGCGCCCAATCTGCATCACCTCGCGCATCAGCCAGATTTGGAAGCGCTCCCACGGCCCCTTGGGGCCAGGGCGGAAGCGGCCGATGACGAGTCGCTTGACGAGGATCACGGCGCCGAAGTGCACGAACGGGCGCACAAGAGCGCGCAAGACGACGCCTGCAAAGAGAAGCTGCAGCCGCGCGGGATCGATCCACCAGACCATCTGGATGATCACGTGCTGGTAAATCAAGTCTCCGCGCGTCGAGTCGCAGCGGGAAGCGTGCTTCCAGCAGTAAGCGTCGTGCTTCGAGTACGCCGGGCACTGCATCGCAAGCATCACGAACAGAGGCAGCCATACGCTGGCACGAGCCGACGCGACGAACGCCTTGCACGGCCAGCCAACGAGCACCTTCCTCCACAGCGCCGGCTCGCCCATCCAGTCGCTCTTCGCGCGGCAGAAGCGCGCAAATTCGGGAGAGGCATCCGCGAGCTCGTGGGATGAGCTCAGCGGGCCGATGCAGGTGCCGTCTGGGAGCACCGCCCCAGGAGCGATGTGGGTGGAGGAGCAGACCACACAGTCGTCGCCCACGACCACAGGCTCCATGAGGAGCGTGCCGTCGTCGGCACAGACGGCCGTGACATGAGCAGTCGAGTCTAGGCAGGCGCGCGCGCCAATGGTGATCAGATCGGCGGCCCTCGCCACCTCAAACATCGTCAGGCCACTGATGCTCACGTCCGGGCCAATCGACGCGCCGAGCAGACGCAAGTAGACTCGTCGCATCAGAGGCGTCGAGAGGAAGAGAGACCCTGGTCCGCACAGATAGAGTACGCGCGTGGTGAGCCACCAGCGCAGATAGTACCCTCCCCACAGCTCGTGGCGGCCTGCCACGCAGCGGCCGAGGACGACCCATTTGAATGCAATTCCAACGAGCGGCAGCAACGTCGACGAGAGGATGGCGAAGACGGTGATGTGCGCGATGACGAAGGCGGTAGCGAAGCCTTTAGGGGAGGAGTTCTCGGTGTGACCGAGGTAATGACGCGCCAGCACGAGGATGAACATGAATGTAGAAAACTTCAGCATGATGATCGCAGGATGGATGAGAACTGCGGGCAACGCTTGAATGAAGAGCGGCCAGAACCGGGTCGAGCGGACAGGTTGTGGCTGCTGCGGGTCGGATTCATCGTCGCTGTTCACGGTATTCCCAGAAGGCACCGAACCGTTCTCCGTCGACCCTTTGTCGGCGAATTGCAGTGCCGCATCCACCTCCTCGGCGATGCGCCGGAGGGAGCGTTTCAAAAAGACCGTGCCGACGGCCACGCGCACGCCGTACTGCTCGTTGATCTGCGAGCAAAGCTGGCCGACGACCAAGCTCGACGCGCCGTACAGGAGGAGGTCATCGTCGAGGCCTGGTGCCTCCTTCAGTTGCAGCAGCGCCACGTACATCGCGAGCACCCCCGCCTCGATCTCGGTCATCGCATGCTCCTCGTGCAACGGCCGGGGGGAGGGGCAGGCCTTTTGCTCCTGCTCCGGCAACGCGTCGATGAAAGGAACCGTGCTGATCGGCGAGCTGAGAGGCGCGCCTCGTGGGGGCATCTCGACCGCCTCGAAAGTGCGTGCGGACTGCGGCGTGGTCTCGAGCAGAATGGGCAGCGCCATGCGCGTCGCCAAGTTGATGCGGACGAGTTTGCCCGAAGGGCCCATCGGGAGCGCCGAGGAGTGTACCAAGATCTCGAGCCACTTGCTTGGATGCAGGCGCAGCGAGCAATATTGACGAAGCTCGCTCAGCGTCGGCCGCTCACACCCTGCCTTGGTGACCACGCACACGCCGACGACCTCCTGCAGCGTCGCGTGGGGCATCGAGAAGGCGGCGCACTGCGCTACCTTCGGATGCGTAACCAACACGTCTTCGATCTCCGCAGGCGCGATCGTTTCGCCTCCACGCTTGATGGTCTCCTTCGCACGGCCGGTGACGAACAAGTAGCCATCGGCGTCAAGGTAGCCGTTGTCGCCCGTCTGGAACCAGCCGTTGTCCCCGATGCCCACGCCTCTCACGCTCTCGCCACCGTCAGGGGTCCATGTCATGTATCCGCGGAAAAGAGGGCAACCGCGCACGGCGATTGCACCGACCTCCCCGTGGGGCAGAGCCTCGCCAGCAGCGCCCTGGATCTGCATCGCGGGGCCGATTGGGATGCCCGACGATCCGGGCTTCTGCAATGCATACGTCGGGGGCGGCGCCGCCAGCGGCATGCATTCCGTCATTCCGTAGGAGGGTGCGATCGTGACGAAGCGGGCTTCCCCCTCGGCATCCCCGTACACAGCGCGCGAGTACACCTCGCGCATCTCCGTAGCGAGAGCAGCGGGGAGGCCGCCGGCCGCGTTCGCGACGTAGCGCAGCTTCGGGCGCGCCTCCGGAGGGTGGGCGACGAGCTCGTCGAGATAAAGTCGATGCATCGACGGGGACGCATAGTACCAAGTCGCTCCCCACTCGCATGCATGCTCCCAAAACGGTTTGGGCGCGAAGCCGCCGAGATGGGCGACCGCGCCGCCCGAGAGGATGGGGGCAACCACGCTGCGCAGGATGCCACCGACGTGGTGCAGCGGCATCTGGCTCACGCAGAGGTCCTCCGCACCAAGCGGCACAGACGCCGCGATGCAAAGGGCGCCAGCAACCACGTCCTCCAACAGGTGCGGTACGAGCTTCTTCTGGCCAGTGGTGCCAGACGTCTGCAGCAGCACGGCCGTGTCCTCGCGCGTGAGCCAGCGAGGGCTCGGCCGCGGGCTCGACCCCCCCGTGGTCCGTGACCCCCTCTGGGCGTCGAAGTAGCATCGGAGGGAGAAGAGGGTTGCCGCAAGAGGGGGGGAGCGGCTGGTGCCCTGGGCGGGGCCTGCTTCGAAGAGGAGAATGCTGAGCTCATGGGCCACGCGCTGCGTGAGAAGCTCGCCGCGAAGCTTGTCCTGGAAGCCGATCACCACGGTCGCACGCACCGACCGCAGGTCCCCCACCAACTCGTCATCTGTCGATGCGATGCTAAGTGGAATTGCAGTCGCCCGGCACATGACCGAGATGAGGGCCACGACCATCTGGGGGCCGTCGGGAAAGAGGAGCGCCACACGGTCGTCCGGTCCAACTTGGTACTCGTCGAGCACGCTGAGCCCCGAAGCCGCAAAGTTGTGCAGCTCTGCATGTGTGATGGCTGGGCAATTTTTGGCAACGTAAATCGCTGGGCGATCAGTTTGCGGAAGCGCGTCGAGCAGCGTGTCGAACTTGAATGCTTCTTGGGCGCTTGCACCTCGGATCAAGCCGCTCTCGTCCCGCTCGCGCTCGAGCTGCTCGATCGCCTCAGACGACGGCACGCCGTCCTCGGGCCTGCTTTTCGACATGGGACCCAACTCTCGCGCGCCCTCGATTCGCCCGCAGATTCCACATGACTCAACTCATGAAAGTTTCGCCTCCAAAACTTTCGTGAGTTGTCAAAAGGACTCATTATTTTTCATTTTCGAGATCGCGAGAGACAACAAAAGACCAATCATCAGAAGGCACGTGCTTCGTGTTGCGGAGTTTGACGAAACCCCACTGAGATCGTCTTGTCAATGAAAACTCCGATCACGATGCGCGTAACTCCGATCACGACGCTGCTGCTGCTGCTGCTGCTGCCAGCCGGCTGGGCTCTCACTCGCGTGCCACTGGGCGCAGCGGGCAGCGCGCGTGGGTGGTGCAGCACGGCGGAGCGCATGGCGCACCTGGCGGGTGCTGCACCCATGAGCGGCTCTCAGCGGGGGTGGGCGGCAGCTTGCACGCACCGCAGTTCCCGCAACATTCGCTGCGGGCTCCTGTCGGGGCTCAAAGTGGATGGCGACGATGGTCCGATCCTGCAGCCGGGGCAAAAGGTGCGCGTCTCCAAGCAGGTCACATTTATGCACGTTCCCGGCCACAAAGATGGCTTTCAGGCGCAGGGCTCTGTGGGGATTGTGACGCGCGTGATCGACGAGTCGAACCTCTCGCCCAATCGAAAAGTCAAGATTCAATTCGAGGAGCCGAAGAAGTGGGCGGGGCACTTTGAGTCGTTTGAGCTCGAGGTCGTTGCCTCGTAGGAGCGTGCTGCCGATTGCGCATGCCCCCGCCAGCAGGCGCCACGCAGTGCATCGTGCACCGAGCACAAACTCACAATAATTGCTATGTGATCGCCATCACGTGAGCTCATCGGCTGTACAGAGCCGGTCGCACCTTCCGAACTGTCCACCCGTCGCCTGCGCGTCGCGTTGCAGCGGCGCACCACATATCGCCGCTGTGGGGCGCCGGGCCGGTCCGCAACGTCAACGGGGCGGGGACGATGCCGTAAGGTACATTGGGAGTTTGGCTCCGAATTGCGCAACGCCTCATGCCATGTTATGTAGCATGTGACATGCCGTGGCGGTGTTTACTTCTCAATATTAAGTAGCATCTCAAGTCAAACTCGACTCACAAGACCGAGCAGACCCGAGACACGCGCGCCGCGCGGCTGCGGGTCGCGCTAGGCACAGAGCACTGCGGAACGATGGCGCGCTCGCATCTCTCGCCGTGCCAGTAGCCGTCCCTATCACCTCATTGACGAATCGCGACGGCTCTCTCATGGTTCATGTACGCGCGTGCCACGCGCCACGAGTGGAGAGGACGTTCAGCGGAGAAAAGCCCTGTGGCACCGAACCTGGCTCCGAACCGGCTCGACATCTTCCGCCTACCTAGCGTGCCCCTCCAGCCAGCAGAATAGCGCTCACTCCGCTTCGCCCGCCGGCGCCGATTGTGCTGGAGACTTGCGCGCCAATTTGCCACGCTGCATCTTCTGAAGCTTAGCGGCGGCGGCGTCTAGCTCGGCGCGCTCCTCCGCCACTTGCCGCCGGGCGAGCTGCCCACGTCGCGCGGCCGCGAGCTTGGTGGCTGCGTCCTTGCGTTCGGCGACCTCCGCCTTCGCCGCCTGGCGCCCAACACGGCCGCGCGCAATGGCCTGCATCTTCACAGCGGCTTCGTCTTCGTCCATGACGCGCCTCCCCTCGGAGGCATGAGCTCGTGCTTTGAACAGCTCCAGGTCCGAGGTGGCCGTGAAATCAGACAGCTTCTCCTTCCCCTCTGCCTTGCGGAACGCCTCCGTGTTTGGCGTGAGGAAGTCCCTCTGGGCACGAGCGTCGCGGCCTCGTTTGATGGCCTGGATACGCGTCGCGGCGAGTTGACGCTGCGCCTCAAGCGCCTCCTCATGCTTCTGCTGCGCGAGGGCACCTCCACGCCCATGCGCCTCGACGAGGCCGACGGCGTCGGCCTTGACCTCGAGAGCGCGGCGCTTAATCGCGCGATCCTCCGCCAAGCCCGAAGAGCCGTACGTGAACGCCACATCGTTGCGCGCCTTGCGCCCGCGGGTGAGGGCCTGCACGCGGACGGCCGCCGCCTCGTGTTCCGCATCGTAGTCCACGGTCCACTTGACCGTCGTGGGAGCCGACGGCTTGATGACGACCTTCTTGGTGGCGACGGACTTGCGCGCGGCGCGGCCTCGCGTGAGCGCCTGCAGCTTGAGCGCAGCCTGAGCGCGCTCCTCTTCTTCCGCCGTGTCCGCCGAGGCGCCGATGCCGCCATCGTCCGTGCCAAGACGACCGCCGGCATCAAGGCTGGCGGCTGCGGCAGCCTTCGAAGGCTGGAACTCCTGCTTGGCCGGCAAGGGCAGCTTCAGCGCGTCGCAGAGGAACTCAGCCGCCTGGCAGAGGGCCTCGAGCGCCCGTGGCATGAGAGGGAAGAAGGTGTGCCATGCGTGGAGCACGCCATCCCAGAGCTGCACGCGCACGTCGGCGCCGGCGCCCTTGGCGAGGCTCTCGAGCTCGTACGAGTCATCGACGAGCACCTCGGAGAGGCCGACCTGCACGAGCGTGGGTGGCAGACCGAGGAGAGAAGGGGACGAGCCGTGCACTGGCGACACCGCCGGATCAGATGCGGAGATGCCCGTCTCGCCGAGGTAGGCGCGCGAGATGCCCAGCAGCCGCTTGCGCTGCATCACTGGGTCGCGCGCCTCGTTCGCCACGTATGACTGGCCCGAGCAGGTCAGGTCAAGCCATGGCGAGGCGAGCACGATCGCCGCCGGCTCAATGAGCTTGCGGCTGCTTGTCTGGCGTGAAAGCATGGCGAGGGCGAGTGCGCCGCCAGACGACTCCGCGAAGAGCGCGAGCTGCTTGGGCGGCACGCCTCCGCAGAGCGGCATCGAGCCGAGCGCGGCGTATGCGGCCGAGAGATCATCGAGCGCGGCCGGGTACGGGTGTTCAGGGGCGAGCCGTAGCGTGGGCGTCGCCACGGGTGCGCCCACGAGCTCAGATAGCTTGGCCGCGAGGTGGCGACCTGCGCGCGGCGAGCCGGTGACGAACATGCCACCGTGCACGAGCACGAGCAGCGTGGGCACGATGGGCGCCTCGCCGCTGCTGCTGCCGCCGCGCAGCAGCGCTGCCGCACGCGGGTGCGTCACTACCTCGGTGGACACGCCACCCGCATCGACCGTCTCGACGCGCACGTCAGCGGGAATCGGGTGCACGCCCTCCATGAGTGAATCGCGGGCGAGGCGCATCTCGGCGAGGGACGAGGAGGCACCACGCATGTGGCGCGAGAGCAGGTCGAGCACCTGCAGCACCACCGCGTCCACGCCGCTACTCTTTGCCATCGCTCCACCCTTTTTGGATCCCGGCCGCGTGCCTGCCGAGGTCGAGGTTCGCTTGGCGATCGGCGCGAGCACTTTGCGACCGGTGCTGGCGCCATCCGGCGTTGAGCGAATGGCCGTGTCCGCTGTTGCCAGGCGCCCTGCCCCGCCCGTGGGCGACATGGGCCGCGGCAACGAGTGCGACGCGAGCCAAGCCCGTCTTTTATGGTCGTCCTTGTCGAGCTTGGTGATGTCGTAGGTGGGCTTGCACGTCTGGAGGCGCGCGACCAGCGCGCGATTCTCCACCTCGATGCGCAAGCGCTCGTTGCGGCGGAGCGACAGGTTGAGAGACGTTGGCTCCATCGCCGCGCCAAAGGCGGTCGTCTCGGCCGAGATCCAGTGGTCGATGACGGGCACCATGTTCGGCGTCAGGCGGATGCCGCCGGTCCAGTCGCGCGTTCCCACGGTCGGGTTGCGCGAGCGACGCAGGATCTTGGACAGCTTTTCGAGGAGCACGGTGTTTTCCAGCTCAATCTCAGCGAACCGCTCGTCCTGGATCTGAGCGCGCTTGAGGTTGGCGCGGACGTGGTTGTACATCGGCTGCTTCTGCTCTCGCACGCCGTTGCGCAGGCCACCCCAGCGCGTGTCCACCTGTGGACTCATCTCATACAGATTGCGCAGGTGCCGCCCGTGCGTCTCCTGCTGCGCGCGTGTGGCAACCGTCTGGTTGGAGATGGGCATCGTGGCCCCAATGCGCTTTGGAACGAACGCCTGCAACATGGATGGGAGGCAAATGTGTGAGCGCTGGGCGTACGAGCGCTGTGGGCAGCGTGCCGGCGAGCTCAGGCCGTGGTCTCTGGCGCGGCGCGCGCGTGTGCTCTCAGCGCGCAGGCGGCCGGCGAGCAAGTCCGAGCAAACCATTGTTGAAAGTCCCAACGACAATACTCAAAGCATGGTCGTCTCCAAATCCAAATGTCTATGGGCAACCCCTAATACCCTTGTACCGAACAAGTGTGATCTGTGCCGTTCTTCAATGTAAGAACTTGCGGGTTTCGCGCGGCGTCGATGTCGGAGACTCCCTCAGAGGCGCTCCTGAGCGCGCTGAAGGCCGCGCCGAGCGCGGCCGCGTTCGTTCGGTCGATGCGCGAGACCGTGCCGCTCGAGACGATGAAGGCGTCGCTCTCCGAGCAGGAAAAGGTTCTCGGCGCCGCCCTTACCAACACGATGCAAGCCAATTTCCCGGCTCTGCACGAGGTCGTGCGCGAGGTTGGCACCGCGGAGGAGCGGCTGCGCAAGCTGTGCGACGCAATCGAAGTGAACCAGTCCAACGGTGCCGAGTTTGCGGGTAGCGTGCAGTCGCGGCTGTTCGAGTTCCAGGCGGCGATGGACGAGCGCGAGGCGCTCATCAAGCGCTCGAACGATGTGCGACTGCTGCGCCGGCTCATCGACGCGGTCAGCAACCTCGAGCACCTCAACAATGGCAGGGGCGCTGAGCCCGGCGAGAAGGACAAGGCCGCGCCGCCGCTGGTCGTCGTCAGCGCGCGCGCGCGGCGGCTCGTTCGCTCAAGCGGTGAGTACAGCCGGATCTGGGTGCTGCAGTCGCACGCGTCGCATCTGCCCGGTGCACAGCGGCTGCTCGAGCGCATCGCCATGGCGCGCACGATCTTCCTCGAGCAGCTGTGCGAGTGCCTCGGCCAAGCGCTCGAGATCGCGGAGATGGCGAGCGCGGCAGCTGCAGAGGGCAAAGGCGGGGAGGCCGATGGCGGCGCCGCCGAGGAGGAGCTCGCGCCCCCGACGCCGCCGCCGCTTTTCACGCCGCCGCCCGGGTTGGGCAGGCGCGACCGGCCGCCCCTCGATGCACTCCCACGCTTGCCGTGGGAACCACCCCTGTCAGAACTCGCTGCCGACGGCGCCACATCCGACGCCGTGCCCGCCCCCGCCAGGGCCGGCGCTAAGAAGGACCGTCCAGAGAAGCTCTTGGACGATGTCCTATGGGCCTTTGGGCAGAGCGGTGCGGAGGACGAGGCAGGGCGTTGGGTGCGCGACTCCTGGGTGACGCCGCGGCTGCTGCCGTCGCTCGAAGCGGCCGCTAGGTCTGGAGCGTCACTCGGCGACCTTGCCGACTCGATGGTGAGCTTCGTCAATGGCCCAGCCTTCGCGCCGCTCGCGCGTGCGGACGCGCGCGGTCGCCCGCCGCTGCACCTGGTGTGCGCGGGCGTGTGGGTCGCGTGGTGCCGCTTCGTAGGTGACAAGATGGGCCACACCTTCGGCGCGGGCATCCCAGACACTTTCCACAACGCCTTTAGCGCGGTCGAGCGCGTGATCTGCGAGCTCGAGATTGCGGCGCTGCCGAAGCCTCGAATGCGACGCCACCTACGCATGCACGCTGCCACCGCCGCCGTCCGTAAGCGCTTCAACCTGCCGATCTACTACCAGCTGCGCGTCGTCGAGGTGAGCAAGCCGCTCGAGGCAGCGCTTGCCCCAGGTCCCATCCAGCGTAAGCAGCCGACGCCTGCGGAGGGCGCTGAGGGCGCCGAGGTGGGCGCTGAGGGCGCCGCCTTGGGCGCCGGCCCGCCGGCTTCGGTGGCTGGCGGAGGAGTCGTGGCAGGGTCTGGGCTGCCGCCCTCGCCGGAGCTCGCGACCATCCCGCCGGCGGCGCTCGTCACCGCCGTGCGTTACAGTTTGAGCTCGGAAGTCATCCTGCCTCCGTTGTGCGCACGCTTCTTGAAACTGACTCTGCAATGTGTCGCGCGCTTCGACCATTGGCTTGCCTCGATGCTCCCCTCCGAGGGCGGCGCCGCCCAGGCGGCCAGCGACAGGGGTGCCGCGGGCGCTGCCGCGGGCGCTCTGGCGGACACCGAGGTTGCGTGTGCGCTCTACTTCGACGTGCAGAGTGTGCTGGCGTGGCTGGAAGCCCAAGTCGCGCCTCGGCTGCCTCGGTTGCTGCACCTGACGCCCGCGGCGGCGGCGGCACCCGCTTTGGTCGCATCGTCGCCGGCAGCCGAGCTGGGCTCGAACTCCCTCGAGGGAGTGACGAAACTCGAGGCGGATAAGGGAGTGACGAAACTCGAGGCGGAGTGTATCGGCGCGCTCGTCGAGGGAGTGACGAAACTCCGGGATAGTGCCCGCCGGCTTCGTGGGCAGCTGGTGACAGCTCAGGCAGCGGCGTGCGAGGCGCAGCTGGCGCCCGTCCGCGCCATCCCAGCCTCGTACCGTATGACGGGCAAGGGCATGCCCACACACCCCTCGTTTTTCGTCGCTCAAGTGCTCGGCCCTCTCCGGGGCTTTATGGGGGCGTCCGAGGCGCGGCTAGATGAGCCGGCACGCAGCGCGTGGGCAGTGGAAGTGGCCACCCTCGTCACCGAACAGTACTTCGCCATCGCGAGCAGCACGCTGGACACGGTGCGCAAAAATGAGCAGGCACTCTTGCGCTTGAACGCCAAGAAGCAGTCGGCCGGCGCCGGCGCGGCGGCCGGCGTGAGCGACTCATATAAGATCTGCGTGCAAATGTGCCTCGATGTGCAAGCTTACGGCGAGGAGCTCGCGGCCGTCGGAGTGCCGCCCCTCTCGCTCAGCGCCTTCGCAAAGCTGCAGGACGAGGTGCGCCCTCCAGACGATGGAACCGCCGCGCCACTAACGGATCCGGCAGAGGATGCAGGGACTCAAGGATCGTGACCGTGAAGCGCGTAGACCGACGTTGCAAACTTGTCCGTCCTCGTCGTGGTTTGGACGAGGCGCGTGAAAACAAGGAATCTTTTCGTCGCACCTCAGCACACCTTCCTTCGAGGGCGCCCGGGATCTGTGCGAGAACCGACACATTCGTTACATGGTCGTCGTTCGTGCAGCGGCGCTACATCCCAGCCACTCTCCTCGGGCGTGCATGGCCCGGACCTGCCGGCCGTCCTGCTCTCTCGAGTTCGTGGACGCCTACCAGCAGTTGCTCGACACTGCACCATTTCCCACCAAAGCAATCACCCAGGGTGTCATTTGGGGTATGAGCGACATAACTGCGCAGGTGCAGGCCCGCGGAGCCTACAGCGCTCAGCGCACGCGCAACTTTGCGTTGCAAGGTGTTGGATCCGGCGTCTTGTGGGCGCTGTATTATGACTGGGCTGACGCGGTCGTCTCCCCTGCACCGGGCGGACCTGTGGCTCACACTGTCCTTTCCATCATGCTTGAGCAGTTTTCATGGTGCCCGCTCCTCTTTGCATTCTATCAGATCCCGTTCTCGGTATTACTCAACGGCGGGACTCTGACCGACGTGCCCCCAGCCATTCAGCGCCAGCTCAACGGCCTTCTCGTCGAATATGCAAAAGTGTGGACGCCTGCCAACCTGATCATTTACAACGTCCCCTTGGAATGGCGCCTGTTGTCGTCCAATGTTGTCGACTTTGTGTGGGGCTACATTTCGTCGGGCTTCGCCGCGGAGGCGTGCGCGCCTGATGATGAGGCGTGCATCCTGGACGCGGAAGACGAGCTTTCGGGATTCGACGGAGCCAGGGATGCGCTTGTATCTCCTAGGGCTGTATCTCCGAGGGTCCAAACTGGAGTGGGCGTGCGACGCTATAACCTTGGACGTGGACTGCCGAGACTGCTTACCCGCCGCCTGAAATCCGCGGCCAACAGAGCATGGATCAAGGACGCGTGAGCAGGCACATCGTGGTGTGAAGAAGGGTACTTTTCACACGACCATGCGATGACTATGTGGACGAATAACGATGTACTCAATAACGCGCAGGCCCAGGGCCGCCCCGCTCGGTCCTCGGACTGTGCATCACGCCGTGATGCGTGTTCGAATTGAAATTCCCCGGCGCGCGCGAGGCGCGGGCGCGGGCGGGATGCGCGCGCCGCATCCGCCGGCGGCGGCGCCCATGCCGATGGGCCATGACGTGGCATGTGTGGTCGGCCCTCGGGCCCTGGCTTAAAATTAAGAGCTCCCGCTCCGACTGACGAAAGCATGTGCCGCTGCCGGCCGAGTCTCGCGAATCAGTCCGTATCTAAGCGTAACGTAATACGGTTTCGTAATAATGATACACCAACGGGCGACCGGTGGCGATTGCTCCGCGGAGTGCATGGCCCCCTCGCCGCCGCGTCCTACCACATGGATTTTCTGATCAGAGCCATGCACTGTGCGCTCTGCAGCCAGGCGCAGCCATGCTGAAGCCATGCTCCCTCCCCGGTGCACTCACTGCACCGCCACAATGCTCCCGCAGACCCTCACTCACAAGAGACTATTTTGCAGGCTTCCCCTCGGCGGGCTTCCCCTCGGCGGGCTTCCCCTCGGCGGGCTTCCCCTCGGCGGGCTTCGCCTCGGCAGATGCCTCAGCAGTTTTGGTCTCCTCGCTCGACTTCTTGCCCTTGGGGCCAAAGGGGCGATACAGGTGCACCTGGCACTCGACGATCTTTCCTTGCATGTCGGTGCCGTCGGGCAGGCGCAGGTACTCGGTGGCCTCCTTGCGTTGCTCGAGGTACACGCCGGGCGGGTAGACGCACTCGGCGTCATCGGGCGTGGGTGACAGGAAGCTCAAGTCGCATGGCACAGCCGCCTCGCTCGGGTGCAGCTTGAAAAGTACAATTGGGATCTCGGACGGGTCCACCTTTTTCTTCCCCCTGTCGCCGTGAAAGTTGTAGAGGGTCAGGTACTCGGCCTCCTCCCCGTTGGGCATTTCTTCGGGATCATACTTGCCCACGACGGCGCACACCACCTCCCTGGCCTTGCGGTCGGCTACGGCACGCTCGAGCGCTTGCTGCTGCGCCACCTCACGCGACTTCGACATGGACATGAAGGCCAACTCGGATCCACCGCGAAGCTTGAAATCGATCGTGGTCAGGTTGCTCACGCCGCGCCAAAAGACATCCACCTTGAGCGCGGCCGCCGCAGCCGCCGCATCTTTGGCGAGCGTCGCCGCCTTGAGCGCGAGATCAGCGTCGTCGCTGTCCTTGGCGCGCTTCGCGTCCTCGGCCATGGCGGCTGCCTTTGCATTCGCAGTTCGCCGCTGCTCGACCTGCGCGTTGCGCAGCTTGCCGAGGGCGTCGCTCAGAAGGAGGACAGTCGACGGGTACCAGTGCGGCTTCTCAGAGGAGCACCCGTTGTACAGCGGCGCATTGATCCGCCGGTAGACGCTGCTCGCATACAGGCGCAAAGCGAGCACATGGGCACGCGACAGCCCCGCTGCCACGATGACGGGCCGTTTCAAGAACCAATCCAGCGAAGAGTCCGCACGGCCCGCGTCGATCCCACGTTCCTTGGCCTGCCTCTGGAGCTTGATTCTCTCGTTAGCCATCTTTGCGGCTTCTGAGTTCTCCTCGCCGTTTGTCTCGGCCTTCCGTTGGACGGCTTCCTTGGCGGACGGCGCGGTGATGTACAGAAGCCATTCGAGGTCCGTCCAGCCGCCCTTGCCGCCATCGGGCGCGTCTGTGGGCGACTTATCGCCCAGCTCGCGTGCCTTGGCAGTGATCTCGTCGACGATCGACTGCTCCGTCAGCGACTTCAGATACTCGATGTCTTCTTTGTCTTCGGTCTGGGAGGTCTTGAGACCGAGCTGCTTATACAGCGACACCTGGGACTCGAGTGGACGGCCAAGCCGCATCTTGTCGCTGGTCACCTTGAGGTCTTTGATCCCGTAATTCTCCCATTTGGCGATCACGGGCGTATTGAGGGGCATTCCCAAGTACCGTCCCAAGTTGAGTGGCAGCAGCTGTGGCGCCTTATTCAGCTCGATCACCTCTGAGCACTTGTCGCAAGTGAGCTTCTTGGACGACGTTTCGTCTACCGAGTACCAGGACGCCTCATCCAACTTGAGGCGCGTGCAGCCCGGACAGCAGAAGGACGCCTGCCCGTGGGCCTTGAGGCCCGGCACGTCCGCGATGGCCGACGCAGCGAGACCTTGCAGCTGCTTCATGAAGGCGAATGTGGGCGCTCGTGACTTTTTCCACGCGATCGCTGAGATGCTCAATTCATACTTGGTCTCCTTGCCTTCGTCATCAGGACCTTTCGCCTTCGGGCGCAGCTCAAGCAGCACATGACGCACGTGCATGCTCGACTCGAACTTCTCGTCTACCTCAATGTGCACGCCTCGCCGCCATGCCCTCTTGAACATGCCGATGCCGTAGCACAGCGCGACGAAGCGCTCGAAGACGCCCGGCGGCCGTGTGGGCCCGAGATTGATGCTCATTTTCAGAGTCTCGGTCGCCGGCTCGAGCAGTCCTTCGTTCCATAGGTCGTATCCGTTCTCGGGCATCTCGACTGGGAGGCGCATCGGCATGAGCCATTTTCGTCCACTGGACGTATTCTCCGCGAGCCAAAAGAGACCGGCCGAGCAGAGCAGCCGCAAAATGACGCCGTACTCGTCGCGCTTGAGGAAGGTGGATTCCCACATGCACGGGAGCAACTCCTCGTGTAGCAGACCCTTCTTGCTGAACTCATCCGAGGCGATCGTCGTGATACTGCGCTCCGCATCTGGCACCGATTGGCCCGTATAGAGCGCGCGCAGTGCGTCCTGTGTCGCGTACTCGCGCGTTTGCCACAGCCGGTTGCCCACGCGTGATTCGCAGAGCGGCTTGACGAAGCGCGAGATCGCGTCGGGCTGCAGGTAGACGATACCGCTCGGGGCGAAGCAGCACTCACCCTGATTCGTGAGCAGCGTGATCGCGTCGGTGAGAGCGGAGGCCGCATCGGACTGTAGCTGGATCTTGAGCGAGGGCACAAACTCCTCAGCGTATATGCGAACGAGCTCTTCTTTCTCCATATAAGCGCGGACAGGCTTCAGGTCGGCGGACATGGTCGACGGGATGTAGCCGAGGTCGGTTGCGCGGGCGGAGTCGATGGGATCGCGCCCATCTCGCAGGGCACGCAAGAAGACAGTTGTGAGCACCATCGTGCGGTTGATTGGCCTGTTGAGACCCGGAACCAGAGGCGGTTCCGTGAAGAGGATCCCCTCAATGCGCTTCTTGACCTCCTCGACGGTTGAGGTGTAGTCGGTGACAGCGCTCACGCAGAGGATATCCATCTGGATTCGAAGCATCAAGCTGCCCGGCAACTGCTTCGACTGGAACTGCTGCAGTTTGCCCTTGAGCCACGCCACGTGCGCTTGCGCCGCGTTGGCAATTGCGGCTGGGGACGTATCCTTGGATTGGTGGATGGTGTCGCACTTGGTGATGATCGGGAGCACAATCGCCTGCGGTGCGGCCATCTGAATCTCCGAGAGCCAACGGCCAACGTGCTTTTCGTACTCAATGTCCATCATCCGTGTGTCACCCGCTGCCACGGTGAGTACAAAGATCGAGCCATCGACGTAGTGGGGAGCGAGCCGCGCGTCGAACGGGACCGAACCGGCCATGTCCCAAATGGAGAGCCACACCTGCTTGGTCGGGTTGCTCTCGGGACCAATGACCATCGCATTGATGTCCATGTCATTGGTGGGCTCGTAGTTCGGTGACGGCGGCTGCACGATGCCGGCACGCAGCGCGCGTTCGAGCGTCGTCTTGCCGCTGCGCTCAGCGCCGAGGAGTATGAGACGCGCACCGTGCGCACAAATATCGAAGGTCATCGTAATCTCCTGGAAGTACTTTCGGATTCCAGGTAGGCCGAGGCGCGCAACCGACGCGGGCGGGCGGGCGAGCGGATTCTCCTTTAGCTCGAGCTTTTCGATGGCATGCAAGTCGCATATGGACGGATGCAGCGTCTGGATGAGGTTCTCGGACGCGTCGAGCTGCTTGAGCAATCGCAGCTTGGCGAGGGATGTCGGCAAAAACGTCAGCTGGTTCGATCTCAGGTCGATCTTCTCGATATTCTCGAGCTCACCAACGGCCGGATTGAGCTCCCTGAGCTGGTTGCCGTTCAACGTGAGCGACTTGAGGCCGCGTATCAATTGGATGTCGGCCGGTATGAAGCTGAGCTTATTGTTCGAGGCGGAGAAGAACTTCATCGAGAGCAGCCGGCCGATTGAGGTCAGATCACGCAGGAAATCCTTATCCATCGTGAGCTTCTCAAGTGCCGAGAGCTGCGAGACGGCTGCCCACAGCTCGGTTAGCTGCTCGGGCGGGAACTCGACCATCTTGGCCGCCGTCGCGCCCCCCTTGCTCTTGTCTTTGGCTGCCTTGCCCTTATCTTTGCCCCCCTCGACGATGACGATGTTGGTGATGTCGAGCGACTTCAGTGAGCGCGAGAGCTGCTTCACGACGATCGTTGCACCGGTAGGCGTCAGCTCGTTTGAGTGAAGAACCAGCTCGTTGATGTACGTGTTGCCGCGCAGCAGCGTGCCCATGAAGATGGACGAGACGAACGAGAGCGACTTGCGGGACAGATCGAGCAAGCGCACCTTTTGTTTCTGCCCGTCTCCCTTGAGCTGGAAGACAGGCAACTTGCCTCCCTCGAGCGTGATCGCATCCAGTGACTGGGACGCATTGATGGCGTCTGCGAGCGCGTTCAGGCCGGTGATCGGGTACGGCTTCTCGCCTGTGTAGTTGGAGACGGTCGAGATCGGGTTGTTCGAAAGGTCGAGCGACTTGAGCGTCGTGTTGTTCTGCAGCGCCGTAGCGAGCACTGTGGCCGCGTCGCACTCGATGCCTCGGCCCGAGAGGTTGAGGTCCTTGATGAGGTTGTTCCACTTGAACACGCCGCACAGAAGCCGCGTCTCGCCCGGCCCGAGGGTTTCCTTTCGGATCTTGAGCTCGGTCTCGCCGTCGTTAACTTCGAAGGCGTCGCACGAGATGTAGCGCAAGTGACAGGGGCACTCGGGAAGGAGCAGCAGGACGCCGATGTTGCCCAGGCCTTCGTCCTCTATCGGGCATTTGCGGATGTCCAGGTTGGTCAGCGACCGGTTGTACTTGATCGCCTGGCAGACCACCCCCGCGCCGATCTGGTTGTCGTGGATGTCCAGCGTCGAAATGTTACAAAGCTCGGAACGGAACGTGTCAACGAGTAGCTGGCCGACGGATATGTCGGTCAGCGCATTCGAGCCGAGATGGATCGTCTTGAGGAAGCCGCACTTGCCCGCGAGGAGCGTCTCAAAGATGCGGGAGCCGCCGCGCTCAGCCAAGCCAATGCCGGTCAGATCGAGCGTGGCGAGTGACGATTTTCGCGCGCGGTGGATGTGCTCAAGGATGGAGCCACCCTCAGAACCGCCCCCTGGGTTAATCTTGAGCCGCGAGATCGTGCTGTTGGCCGCGAGGATGGCGCCCACGACGCCGCACGCGTGCCGGTGTATCGGCTGCGAGCCGTCCACCTTATCGCCGCCCGCAAGCGACAGGTCGATTTCGGCTTGCTTGAGTGCGCCGTTGAGCTGCTGCACGGGCAGGGTGGCGATCTGCGTGTCAGCTGCTTTACTCGGCTGCTCGAGGCGCAGCGACTGCATCGTCGTGTTCGTCGCGAGCGCCTCGGCCAACACGTCAATGTACTCGGGCCCCAGGCCGGAGAGGGTGAGGCTTGTGATGGTCCGGTTTGCGCGCAGCAGCCCCGCGAAGAGAGAAAAGGACCGCTTCGTGCGGATGACGTCCTTCTCCTTTAGGTCGATCGAAGGGTGCGCGGCTGGCCCGTTCTCCTTGAGCCCGTACGCGTCGCAGTAGCCCGTGCGCCCGTTAAGGTTCTTCACGAGTGCATTCCCGATTTCCTCGCGCTCGTAGTCGCCAATGTCGCCGTTCGAAATATTGAGCGTCTTGAGCGTTGAGTTGGAGCGTAGCACGCCGGCAAGCACGATGGCATCGCACGGCACCTTTGAAGTCCAATTCAGCGTCTCCGTGCTCGCAGTGAGCGAGAAGACGTCGCACTGCAGGAACTGCACTGTCGGACTGGGCGCGTCGAGCAGCGCGCGCCCGATCGCCTCCTTGCCACGCGTGTCGAGCCACCAAGTACGCTCCGAGCGCGTCGTGGGCTCCTTCTCAACGACGCCGATCGATTTTAGGCACGGGTGCATCTGCAACATCTGCGGGAGCGCCAGCTCTCGCCCGGGCGAGTTGTAGCTCAGGTCCAGCTCCCGCATGGCTGTGCATGTGCGCAGCGCGGTGCACACGTGCTTTATACCCTCGGGCAGCAGGCGGTTGTTCGACACGTCGAGCATCGTGAGCGTCTTGTTCGCGCCGAGGCCACGCGCAAACGTGCGGATGTACTGCTTCAGCTCACCCAGAGAGTTACTACCGAGGTTGAGCGTCTGCAGTGCGGTGGATGTGAGGAGCATCCTCGACATGCCAATGGCGTCCTCGTGCTTGACGCCCACCCCGTTGTGCATCAGGTTGAGCTTCTGGAGCGACTCGTTCTGCTCGCAGATGAGCCAGAGCGCCTGCAATCCGGGCTCTGAGAGCCGCGTCCGCTTCTCGGAAAAGTCCCAAATCGGCCTCCGCTTGGCGCATAGCGTGCCCAGGTAACCCGCGGCGATGCGGCAGGTGTTGTTCATGAACGGGTTGTTGAGGAACTCGGAGGCGGTCAGGTCGGTCTCCCATCCCTCCCATCCCGCCTCTGCTCGTATGAGCAGGTGCTGCGCGAACAAGCCTTCCTGGAAGGAGAGGTGCTTGAACTGGTACTGCGCGGGCGCGAGCTCGGTCTGCGCCTCGAGCGTCTTCGTGAGCGGCAGTCCCCCCTCCTCTTTATTGAGGTGCAGCCAAAGCGTCAGGCCCTCGGTATTGACATTGTCAATCAACAGCGCTTGCGCCACGTGGATCGCCGAGAACTCGCGCCGGCCAGCGAGCTGATTGGACACGGCCACGTGGCGGAGCATCGTGAGCCCAAATGTTCGCGCGCGGTCGCCGAGGAGCATCTTTAGGTTCGCATTGACGAGCATCATCACGGTATCGACGAGCTTCTTGGGCATCGCGAGCTCGATGCGGTTGAGCTCGGTGCGCTGCACCTCGGGCTTGGCCGCCTCGCGAAGATAATGCGCGCCGAGGCGAAAGACATCGTACACTTCCTTGGAGTCGAGATTGAGCAGTTTCTTGTTATCCTTCTGGTTCGAGGTCTCTGGTGAGATCTTCTTCTTCGCCTCCTTTTCGGCGTTGGCCTCCGTTGCCATGGCGGCCGCGTCGAAGTTGTGCTCCTGGCTGAGTGCTGCCTTGCGCGTGGGCCGGTGCTCGCGCTCCTTTTTCTCGGTCGTGGCGGTGATGCCCTCAACGACGGTGTTCATCATCGACGAGCGGTCGAGGTTGAAAAGGCGCAGCCAGTCGTGGATGAGGGAATCAGTCGAGGTGCGGCCCCCAGGGAGCAGTCGCTTTGCAATAGCCGACTGGATGCCGAGCTCATAGAGCTCGATGCGGTTCGATGGGAGCTTGGTCAAGTCCTCGCCACCGGCGGTGAAGATGAGCACGAGCAGCGAGAGCAGCACCGGCACGCCGGTCGCGTCCACGAGGAAGATGAGCTTCTCCTCGAGCAGCGTATCGAGCTCCTTCTCGGGCACCGTGCCCTTGAGCTTCTTGCGGAAGAAGTTGTAGTGCTTGTACGCCTTCGAGTCCTCTGCGTTACCAACCAGGAAGATCTCGTTGTAGTGCACCTCGATCGCGCCAAAGATGCTCGTCGTGCCCGTGGTCATCTTGATCGAGCAAGTCGCCGAGCGGAAGTGCGTTGGATCGAGCTCCTCAAACTTGTTCTGCAGGTGCATCAGCTGCACCTTCATGGCCACCGGCGGCAGCGCCTCGCCTCGCTGCCTCATCTCCTCTCGCGCGACCTCCTTCGCGGCCTGATCGGCGCGCTGGCTCGGCTTCACAGGCGCGAGCTCCCCTTCGTAAATGTCGATGCCCGTGCTCAGCCGGGTGATGAAATCCTTGATCTGCGTACCCGTCAGCAGCAGCACGCGGCAGCGTGTCACGTCCTCGACACACGCCTCAGCGAGTCCATCAGCCTTCCCTTGGGCGTCCTTGAAGCGGTCCGCGTACAGCTCGCGCGCCTTGTCGTATAGGGTCGCCGGGTCCAGCATGTCGAAGAACGTGATGCCCTTGCCGAGTGGGCTCAGATCGTCATCGTCGCGCGCCATCTCAAGGACAATCTTCTTGACCATGTCCGCCCACGGCTCCTGCATGCTCTCATGGACGCAGTAGATTTCGTCCGTGTTCGCCACGACGTTCTCCCACACGCCCACAGCCGTGGCCAGCAGGACGACCCTTTCCTTGGACGCCTTGCCCTTGGCCTTGTCCAGCTCGAGCTGGGTGTTGTTCTCCTTTCTCTCCTTCTGCAAGATCACGCCCAGCTTGATGGCCACCTTCTGGAACGTCTGTGGCACAGCCGTTGGAGTCAGCATATCCTCGAGCACCCTGTCGGCTAAGTCGCCCTCCGTATCGGCCTCCCCATCAATAGGGTAGTTTTTGATGACCGTGTCGATCCGGTCCAGCAGCGCGATCTTGCACGCATTATCTGTGGACTTGAGCTTCTGGTCGATCGACCTAAGCATCTGCGAAGCCATGCGCTGCGTCACAGCCACGATGCGTGAGCCGTCGGCTATCTTCTGGCGTTGCTCGGGGTCGTATTGGGGCACTCGACCATCGGCGGATCCGCGCTTGTGGAAAAGGTCCTCCGACCAGAGCGCCTCTAGCTCGCTGCGCATGTTCGCGCTGATCTTCTTGTACGCGTCGTCGAGGTTCTTGCGCACCTCGCCGAGCGAGAGCAGGTGGTCGAAGAAGACGTTGCCCTCCATCTGGATGTTGATCACGCGCCGCTGCTGCTCGTTGGTGAGCGTGCATAGGTTCATCACCACGAAGGTCTTCGCGTACGTCTCGAGCCGTACCCCCTCAGGGCGAGAGGTGACGAGCACGCGGTTGCCACTCGGCACGACCTCCTTGTGCACAAAGTGTTCCACGTGGTCGCGCAAGCCGGCGGCCTCGTCGACGCCGTCGAGGAGCACCACGAGCGCACGCATGTCGTACGCCTGCATGAGCATCGTGCACCATGCTTCCATCTTCTTACCACTGTAGACGGACGCGATGTAACGTTCTAGGAGCGATTTCGACTTGGGCGGTGTCTCACCAGCAGCTGGGACTGCCGCCGCTGAGCCGCCCTTGGTAGATTTGTTCTGGTCCAGGGTCTCGCGCAGCAGGTAGATGATGCGCTGCACGAAGACGACGATCGGCACGAGACGGATGCCGTCACTCGGGCCCGTGCCGCGCAGCAGACGATCGGCGAGCGTGAAGACCGCCTGCTTCGCCATCCACGTCTTGCCGGTGCCCGGCCCGGCGCGCACCAGCACGGGCTGCGTCGAGTGGCATCCGTTGACGCGGTTGGGTGAGGGGATGAGAAGGAGCCGCACCAGATCGAGCACATTCTCAATCTTCCATTCGGACGGCAACGGGCGACAGTTGTCCTGCGGGTCCGTCGCAGTCGAAATGTGCAGCGTCTGGTCCTTGATGCGCAGGTTGTTGCCCGTGATCGCATCCTCGACGAGGGCCTCGCGCACCACAATGTCCTCGAGGTAATTGGCACGGGCCGCCTCGTACTCAGCCACAGAGGGAAAGCGCTGCACCGAGTGGTTGAACTCATTGAGCGCGCACGTGATGACGGTCGCGCTCTGGCCGGGGATTGTGGCAATGTACCCACGCACGCCCTGGTCCTCCGTCTCACGGCTTTCAAGGAGCTTCATGGCGACGAGCTTCGTGATCTTCCCGATCTTCTCGGAGTTGTTCGCGTCGCATCCAGAGGTCATCTGGAGTTCCTTCCTCCTCGTCAGGTGCCAAACCTTATCAGCTTCGGCCCTGCCACGGTTCTCCTCGTCGTCATCGCACTCGACGTTGACATCCCCATTCTTGTTGATGAGCGTAATCCAACCCGACATGTGCTTGCCATTCACCTTGAGCTCATGGCGCGAGCCCTCTTTCACTTCTATCACCGGAGTAGGCCATGGCTCCACCACAGCGTCGACGCAACTACCCTCGTGCACCAAGAGTAGCCGAGTGCCCGGGGGATGGCGCGGGTTGGTGGCGGTGACCACCGTGAATGGGGTCGGGTCGACGGTCAGCTCACCTTCCGCTCCGTCGCGCCGCAAGACGACGGTATCATCTCGCAGCGTTCGCTGCACCGTCGCAGCGGTGCCCTCGGTTGCGCCGGGCTTGCGCACCGCCAGACGCGCGCCCTCACCGCAGCCGTACGCGAGCCACGGATTCACGCGCAGGATGGCCACGTGGGCCTCGTTACGGGCGCTGTCACGCCAGTCGAGGCGGACCTCGAGGCTCCCATCCGCCTGCAGCCCGTCATGCACCAGTCCGTGCTCGGCGCCCACGTACCAGTCGTTGTTGAAGCCCACACGATCCTCGATAGGCGTACCCTTTTCCGGCGAGATCTTGACACGACCAAGCACCTTGCCCGAGGTGAGCGAGCGCAGGTCGCTCGTCTCCGCATCGGGCAAGGTCGAAACTGCGCGCCGGCACGGGGGAAAGGGTCAGTCAGTCAGCCAGTCAGCGGCAGCGCCGCCGGTCGCAGCAGTCGGCGGTGGCAAGCACGGCAACAGCAATGTCGCGTTCGGCGGAGGCAGCGCGCACTATCGCCGTATGAAAGCTCGAAGGAGGACTCGAATGGGTTGAACATGATCACGACGCAGGCGGGAGGGATCCGATCATGACGAGAGGGTGCCAGCTCGTCTACGCGACCGAAGGGTGGTTTCGACTCGTTGCGCAAGAACGCGACCTCCTGCACTGCCGGACCGCACCTTTGGATCAGAGCGTCTCGCAGCTTGGGATCAAGTGGCTTTCGATTCCTGCGGCAGCGGCGGACGGCAGTCTGTGAGCGGCACCAACGCAGGAGTAGCAGCAGAAGCGACGGCAGCAGCGGGAGTGGCGGCAGCGGCGGCAGCGGCAGCAGCGGCAGCAGCGGAGGTAGCGACGGCAGCAGCGGCAGCAGCGGCGGCAGCGACGACAGCAGCGGAGGCAGCGACGACACCAGCGGTGGCAGCGATGGCAGCGATGGCAGCGAGGCGGTTGCTGCATACATGAGCTCTTCCGTCAGTAACTCAACCTTCTTCTTGTTGCCGTCGAACGAGTCAGCAGCCTTCTTGGGCGGTCCGCTGGACGATGAGCCGGCGCCAGTGGGCAAGGGTGCACCAGCGAGCGGCGCACCCTTGCCTTGAGCCGCCACTGGAGGTGCAGCTGAAGGAGGCGTAACCTTGGCTGGAGGAGGCGTTGCCTTGGCTGGACCTGCGCCCTTCGGGGTCGGTACTTTTTCGGGTTTTTCGCTGCCTCCTCCTCCTCCGCCCTTGGGTTCCAATTTGACCTTCTTGACCTTTTCGCCACTCGCGTTGGCTGACGAGGCTGCCGCGTTGGCTGCAGCTGCTGACTCGGGCTTTCCTGAGGTTCGTGGAGTCTGCTTGGGCGCGGCGCGTGGCGTGGGGTTGGTGCTCCCCTTGTTGGAACTGCCATCCTTTGCGGTGTCCTTCGGGGGTGGCGGCTTCTTGGGTGGCATAGCGACAAAGCCCAAGGTCCAACACCACGCGCGACCGCAAAAAAGGTCAAGGAACTTTGGCGAAAACCCAATTCGAGACCTTTTCGACCAAAAAAACTTCGAAATGATGTGCCAAGTGTGCGCCGACATTGATCTCGGACAGACAGAGGTCGTTCTCAATTCCTCTTGGGTTCAAGTTTTTGTTGTAATTGCTTTTTCATTTTGAGAATGAGGCGACCCCAGGCTCACCTTGACCCAGACGCATCCCTCGCCGTCCATTCCCTCAGCATCAACGCGCCTGTGTATGCAGCCCGTGCGACTCCGGCACAGCTCCGCGCACATGGCTCGCGTGCTGATGATGCCATTCTCCTCGATGAGGACATTGATCACGAAACGCCGGTAAAGCCGCGCTCCGAGCGCCCTCGCATCACAACGATCCTCAAAGCGAGGCTTCCAAGGGCCTCCGTCTTAGCGGACCTGCGGTCGCGAGGTGTCACGCTCGCTCAGGCATCGCCCGATGGAAACTGTGCGCAGCGGAGTGCGCTCGCCAGCCTCGGCCGGCTCAGCCAGAGCGCAGCAACATCAAGTGACAGCGTCACCATGCGGTATCTCGCGCTGCAACGCGGGCGCGTCGTGAATAAACTCATCGGATCGAGCACGGCCCTGCCCAGTGATGGAAGCGGCTCAGCTATCAGCGTGCCGGAGCTGCTCAAGGCGCTCCGAGTGAGCTCGAGCGAGATTGAGCCCTTTCGGCGTCTCGGTCATTGGCTCGACAGCGATAGTGCCTTCATTGCCTTCCTCTGGGGTTTGGCCGACGATCTGTCGATACCCCTCGCGGTTCTGACGCGCGAGGTTGACGGTACCTTTGTCGACCCGCCGTGCGTCTACCGCCCGCAGCCGGGTGGGCGACATTGCCGTGCAAATGCGGGCGCGTTCTCTTACGTGCCCTTCGACGATCTTCTAGGCTGGCTGGACCGCTCGGAAGTTTGGCCACCGTTTGCCCTGGTTGAGTTTGTGCCAGGCCACTACTCGCCATTTGTGTTCGCCACAAAGAGGTAGGCTGGTATGGGCGCGCTCGACATGGCGCTCGTCGCCACCCGATACAGTACGACACTCGTTCCACGGCGCTATCTCGCGGAGCACCGGAGATCCGAGATCCGACTGAGGACGGGACTGAGGCTCGAGCGCGTTTTTGGATAGTCCGCGCAATTGCGTCCGCGCATGGGGTAATCTTTCAGATACAATTATTCAAACCTCTCGTCTCCTAATCGTCAATCGTGCTATCGAAGTATAACCCTGTACCCTCTCGTCGCTCCTTCCTCTCGGGAGGCTCCGCCGTCCGCGCGGTCCGCGCGACAATGCTCCGCGAGCTTATACCGCGAGCGCCTGCGTTCGGAAAAAAACCTGCACGTATTATTCAGCTCGGACCGGCGGGGGCGGGGAACAACCCGCGGGGCGTCCCGCGCGTCCAGCGCGGCACGCGTGTCCTCGGCGTCACGAGCGCTTGCGGTGTCTTCGCATGTGTCTTCGGTGCCGGGCCGGGGCTCGAACGAGTAAAGTAGGGGGCGGCCCCGGCAAGGGCGGATCACCCGTTAACGCGCCCGACGACTCGCTGTGAGGGAGAAACGATGGGGGTGTGAGTCGCATTGCATCTCGTACAGACAAGTACTGATCACAAGGAACACCAGAGGGCGCCTCTGCTTTGACCCAAAGGGGTAGGGGGAGGTATTCTTTCTGGATCGTCACTCACCTACGTCCCCACCACGCTACACGCTTTGATTGGATTTTCTATGGATTTTTTTACTCTGAGTGATTGACCCAAAGGGGTAGGGGGAGGTATTCTTTCTGGATTCACAAACTATCCCCACCACCTGATTTTGAACTCAGTGTGCAAGAGCTCAGTAGTGCTAATAGTGCGTGACCTAGTAAACGAACACACATCTCACATGGTAAGCCGTGACTGTTGTGCAGCGTGCAGTGTCGGGTCGCGGTCCGGGCTCAACGCGGGGCGGGATGAGATATGGATGCCTTGTCCCTTTGAAGCACGGCGCGGCAGTAGCAAGGCAGAGCGTTCTCCAGTCTCGGGCAGGCTGTCGTGCGCACAGCCTCATTTGCCGTCTATCACAAGGGCATTGAGACTGCCGGGGGGGGCCTTCGATTCCGCGGGCCTCTGGTCATACGCCTTCGTGATCGCGGACCGCGCCTCGGCTGATAGCGGATTGCCAGTCACGAAGAGCGTCGTGAGGCTCGGGCAGCCCTCCGCGAGCGCTTGGGCGAGCGCCTTGCCGCCGCGATCGCCAATCTTGTTCTTGTGCAGTGAGAGGTAGGTGATGCTCTTGTTTGTCTTGAGCTGCTCGGCGATCACCTCGGCGGCGGCATCGCCCAGATCATTGTCCGCGAGCGTCAGCTTGGCGATAGGGACGCTGGCGGTGTTCAGCATCGAGGCAATCGCGGCTGCATCTGCGTCCTTGAGTCCTTGATGGCCCATGTCGACCGTGTCTCGCACGACCTTGGGGGTAACTCCGGAACGAAAGGACACAACCGCCGGGCCTGGGGCCACTTGGCGTGCAGCCACTGGGGTGGGGTCACTGTCATCTTCATCCTCAGCGTCAAGGCCATCCTCCATAGTTCCTTCGTGGAACTCGCTCGTTCCCAGTAAGTCACGGCTATGGCGGCCCCTGCGGGCCTGTTTCTTCGGGTCCGTCGGCTTGAGGCCTGTGGTGACGCCCTCGACCGACCCTGGCCGGTCTAGCTTTGACATCATTGCCTTCATCTGATCTTCTAGATGGGTCGCCATGGCGCTGGCTCTGCAAGTATTTTCCGCTGCTCGTCGGAAGACCGCCGCCGCACAAGACGTTACGGATGTGCAAACTTGCCATGACGGTATTGACAAACAGATCGAAACGCGTGACGAAGGCTTCGGAAGTCGGTTCATCTCGTTGATCTGGCCGTCACGCCAGCGCATCTGCGAAACGGCGCAATCTCATTTTGCGCGATCACGGCGTACAGATATCTTAATGCCGACGCGCTTTTTGGTAGTCGTCTCGTTCGGCGCCGCCGCCGCATTCTCGCCGGCGGCCAGCCGCCCGGCGACGCTTGGTGCCCGTGCGCCCGCAATGGTGCGCTTGGCGTCGCTGCCGCGCTTCGCCGAGTCGCCCTTGATGCAGGCAGACGCAGCGGCGGCCAAGGCTGCCCCGGCGAACGCGGCGAAGGCCGGCATGATGGAGACGGTCACCACTGGTATCTTCTTCACTCTCTGGTATATCTTCAACATCGGCTACAACATCTACAACAAGAAGGCGCTCAACGCTCTGCCGCTCCCATACACGATGGCAGCGCTGCAGCTCTTCGTGGGCATCCCGTACTGCGCGCTGCTGTGGGCGACGGGCCTGCGCAAGGCTCCCAAGCTATCCGTTGACAATGTCAAGACGCTCATCCCGGTCTCGCTTGGCCACCTTGGCACGCACATCGGCGCCGTCGTCTCGCTCGGCGCTGGTGCCGTCTCGTTCACGCACATCATCAAGGCGTCGGAGCCAGTCGTGTCAGCCATCCTCTCGTTCCTGCTGCTCGGCGCGGTGTCGTCGTGGCAGACGTACTTGACGCTCCTCCCGGTCGTCGGCGGTGTCGCCCTCGCCTCCCTCAAGGAGCTCTCCTTCACGTGGGTCGGCTTCATTGCCGCGATGGGCTCCAACCTGTCGTCTGCCCTGCGCGGCATCCTGGCGAAGAAGACGATGGGTGGCGGCGTGGGCGAGAATATGGACGAGGCGAACCTGTACGCGGTGCTGACCATCCTCGCATTCATCGCCATCCTGCCCATCTCGCTCGCGATTGAGTCGCCCGCCGCTATCTCGGCATGCATTGCCAAGGCCACCGCGTCAGGGCTCACGCCCACCTACTTGTGGACGCAATCCCTCCTCGCGGGCGCCTTCTACTATCTCTACAACGAGGTCGCCTTCCTCGCGCTTGGCCGCGTCAACCCGGTCACGCACGCGGTCGGCAACACCGTCAAGCGCGTCGTGATCATCGTGGCTTCGGTCATCGCGTTCAAGACGCCGATCTCAACGCAGGGTATCATCGGCTCCACGATCGCGATTGTGGGCACGCTCCTCTACTCGATCTCCAAGACCAAGTTTGGCTGAGCCTTGGGTCTGCTGCGAGGGTGCCGGACGACGTGTGTGCGCAATTCGGCTGAGCGGCGGGCGCTGGCACGGGTGAACAGGGGTGCCATCATGCCACATACGTGTGCCGGCGCTACTGTGTTGCCGCCTGTTCATGTGCGGCTGCGCGTCGCCGTCGGCCCTTGGCGCGTGGGCACGGTCGAGTGGACCCCGTGTTTTGTCTCTCTGCGAGTATCGTATGCGTTCGAGCATGAGCTGCGTTGTGCTGCACTTAAGCTTTATCGTAACTATATGGACAAAGCGAAAGGCGCAGCACATCTCTGATCTCACGCAACCTACGGCGCGCTACGGCCAAACTCGAAACTCGGAAACTCACGTAGCGGATCGGCGGTACGTCGTACTCGTAGTCGCGCGGTACAGGAGCGGGGGAGGTTCAAGGGTGCGGTCGAAGCGGACGGAGCTGCGAGCTCGGACCTCCGTGCTCTGACGGGGAGGCAGCGGCCGAGGCCAGACGGACGAGCAGCCAGGGCCCCGCCCTGTCCGCTCAGTCCCCCGCCTCTCGCTGCCTATGTGTGAGTGTCCGCCTGACCTTCCCATGCGGTAGTGGCTGGTGCCACTGAACGCTTGCGGTCTGCTGCCTGGTGTGGTCGAACTCACTGCCCAGCCGCCCGCGTCGCACCCTCGGGCGGTACCGGTAGGCTGTGTGGGTGTCTATGGGTTGTCGTTGTTCGCAGCTGGCGCGGACAGCTCTTGTGGTTTCGGTTCCTCACTTTGACCGTCCGTTCGCGATCCCTTCTCTGGCTGCGCCATCGTCTGTAATTCCAGCTGCGGTAGTGCCGCCGGGCTTTCAGGCTGCAGCGGCGCTGTGTCAACCGGCAGCGGCAAGTGCGGAGGCGGCAGCGCTGCAGCCTCCGGCGGCGTTGCAGCCTGCGCCAACGGCGGCGTGGCGACCTCCGGCGGCTGCGGTGCTAGTTGTTGCTCCAGCTGTTGAAACGACACCTTCGACGTCGGAGGAGGCGGCTCAACTTTCTGCGGATCTTGCAGGAACTGCTGCTGCTGCTGCTGCTGCTGCTGCTGCTGCTGCTGCTGCTGCTGCTGCTCCTTCTGCTGCTGCTGCTGTTGCTGCTGTTGCTGCTGCTGTTGCTGCTCCTCCTCCTCCTCCTCCGCAGCTGTGCTGGATGGCGGGGCTTCTGGTCTCCCTGCTACGTCCTCGGCCGTGCGCAGCAGCTTCTGCCGCCAAGCGCTCGCCACGCCCTCATCGTCGATGGCTGGACGTGTCGAAGCTGGCTCGTCGGCCACTCGCATGTCGACGCTGGCTCGACCGCCTATGTCGGGACTGCCTGTGGCACGCCGGAGGGGACCGTCCGAAGGCTCGTGCACTGGCATTGAGAGCGGCGATGGTGCCGGCGGTGGCCGCTCACGAGTGATCCAGCACATCTCTCGCAGCGGCCACACCTTGGCGAAGACGATGCCACGGATCAGCGCCAGAGGCACTGGCCCGTAATAGCGCGAGTCTGTCGAGTCTCGCTCGTTGTCACCTTGCAGGAAGCAGTGGCCACGGGGTACGATGATGCCGTTATAGTCGGTCGGCATGCCCGGCCTACGCGGGAAGTGTACAATGTCGCCCGGCATCCCACAAATGCGTTTGCAAACCGTCGATGTTGGGTCGGTCGGTGATGCGCAAACGACCACGTCGCCACGCTGTGGCTCCACGATGGTGAATAGCTCATTGCCCGTGGGCCACATAAGCACATTGTCGCCTGACTCACCGAGTGTCGGCAACATCGATGGGCCTATGCACTGCATGTTGGTCAGGATGTAGGTGTTGACAAAGGCGACTACAGCGCCAAATTTGGCGAGCTCAATGATCTGCTCCACGTCATCCGCTGAAGACTCTGCTGCCGGTGGGGCCTCACGCTGTGGCATGCGACTTCCATTGTGACTACTACGAGCGCGGCG
This sequence comes from Chrysochromulina parva, assembly GCA_002887195.1. NCBI lineage: Eukaryota > Haptophyta > Prymnesiales > Chrysochromulinaceae > Chrysochromulina > Chrysochromulina parva. Next base: position 35,165 of record PJAB01000180.1, read on the forward strand.
GAGCACTGCGACGGCTCGCCTGCGCATCGCTTGCGTCGGGAGCAGCGTGACGTGTGAAAGGCCAAAGGGCTGGAGGTGAGCACGGAGCTCGCACTCGGAGCTGACCTTTCCACAGTTTCGACCGACTTTAGAAAGAAGACACGCGGCCGCAGCCCCAAAGCACTTGCACTAGGACTTGCGCATCTTTTAGTACTCGTCACATGACAATCATGACATAAGATATGATCATAGTCTCATACCCGGCCCCGAACACAGCTGCGGCCTCTTGACTTGGCACTCAGAAGCTCGAGCTCGGTGAACTCGAATTCATGCTCCTCACCGCTGGCCATGCCCGGCGGCGCCTGAAACTCCATCAGCTTGTCGTCGAAGAGGGGGAACACGAGGCCGAATTTCTCCAGCTTAGGCGTGGCAGCGAGCTGATGGGCGGTCAACTGATATGTATGCTCTTGGCCCGCGCGCATTCCCTCCGGTGCAACGAACTGCATGGGCCGGTCGTCGACCGTCCACACAAACTTCTCGCCGCCGTGGACCGGTAGCGGGATGTTGACGCAGAAGAGCTCGCATTCCGCGCCAGCGGCTGCTGCGCGCTCGGCCGCCTCGGCCGCCTCGGCCGCCTGCTGTACGGCAAACAGCCGGTTCGCCTCGACCCGATCCGCCGCCGCCTTGTCTGCTGCCTCCTGAGCCGCCTTGGCCTCCCTGACCCTCTGCAACGCCT
>PJAB01000181.1:0-35862 GCA_002887195.1 Chrysochromulina parva
CCGGCTGCACGGTAGTGGGGCGGTCGGCATATTTGCCAAAAATGCTCGAGCCATCTCTGGCATGTTCCACTTTCTTGCATTTGAAGCTTGCCAAGCAGGTAGGCTCGAGGAGGCGGCCGGTTCGACAAAGTCGAGGGGAAGTGACGTACCCTCGCTGTTGTAGCAGTTTGCGCACAGCACCTAACAGCACCGAATCCATCTGAGCACAAGGAGAAACTGGAAACCCATGCACGTGCCTCAGAGAGGAAAGCTATCGCCCGCATCGTTGGCGACGATCGTGAGTTCATGTGTAGTCCAAAACTTGGCCGCTGTGGCGGATGCGAGTCGTGTTGGACAGGTCGGAACCACCAACAGGTAAGAGGGCCCAATTGATGGATTGGAAGTTATTACGATGGTTAGCTTGCCATCTCATCAGGTAAGAGGATCACATTGATAGATTGGAAGAGAGAGCCTTTAGCTCGCCGTCCGACGAGTCATAATGGATGGGCGCGATGCGGGCGCCTGCAGACTCCCAGAATTCAACGTAGCTGACGGCGATGTAAGCTGTGTTTGGCATCGAAAGCAGGCGGCGGCGGCGATGCCGAAGGTCGCGCTATCGCGAGCATGTGTCGCAGCCGAGCGGTGACCAAGGGAATGTCGACCGTCATGTTGCCGCATAAGCGGAAATCCCTATCTTTGCAGCCATCGGGCCCCTCGGTATCCTTCTGCCGGCCGATCATGTAGTAGTCAACCGAGTTCATGATAGCCCATCGCTTGTAGTCGTACCGTGCATGCGTCGGCTGAACATGCATGCGGTAAGGGAATATCTCGAGCACCGAGGTGCGCACCTGCGGCCCCGACGGCAGGAATGCGGTCATCGCGAGCGCCGCGCCGTGCGCGCCCGCGAGAGCGACGGAGGTACCCACGAGCCTCAGCTGCTCGGCCAGCGGGAGCGTCGCGAGGGAGACGAAGCGCACTTGGCTGCTCAGTGACGGGTCGGCGCTCACGTTGAGCATGAGATCATCCTGGTTGACGAGGCATCTGGAGCCGGTTCGCAACTCAAAGACGACCCGAAGCTCCGGCGGCCGCTCGAGAGCGCCCACGTTGGTCAGCACCACCGAGCGGAAGCTCAGCACCGACGAACGCGCCGCCAGTAACTTCGATAGGTCCCTCCCTTTAAATCCCGGCCACCAACCAACATGACCACCGGTCAGCCTCCTGTAGCAGTTCCAACGCCGTGGCACAATCAGCTCCTGTGTGCGCGCCGCAAGCTCGGGCCAGTGCACGTCCGTTCTGCCGCCGATGAGACTTCGCATCACAAGCTCCCACCCAGGCCACTGAAGCACCGGCTTCAGCCGCTCGGTGTGGTAACCGCTGATCAACCGCCCTTGTGCATCGAAAACATCGCGCGCATTTGCCACCGGCCATAACGTCGTGTAACGTGGCAAGAAGTCGATGGAGCTCAGCTCGAGGCCTTGCTCGAGCACGAGCTCTCGGGTCGGGAGCGCGTGGAAGAGGACGTGCCACAAATTGTCCATGGAAATGTCGACTACAAGCCCGACGCGATCCGGCGGGTGCCAAACTCGCTCGAAGGCGTGCGAACCCAAGATGTATGCACCATCCGAGGGCTTTGGAGCGTCGCGTGTGTGGTTGACGCGGGGCACTGAACTGCCCTCAACGAACTCACCAGCGAAGCGCGCTTGGATGCCGCTGCTAGGGTCGCTTGCATTCGACTGCATGAGGAGGACACGGCGTCGCGACGGTCTGTCGTGCTCGTACGCGACACAAGCGTCGCGCAGCTCGAACTGGCAGCAGCGCGGCGAGGCAGCGGGCGCCGAACTAGACCACGCCGACGACATCATTGGACTGTGAATACACCCACGGTCACGTTCGCGTTAAATTGCCATGATGTGAATACACCCAGCCTCACCGAAAGAGGTTCGGTTCTTGGCTGTTTCATGGGCCTGTCAGGTCGATAAGACTTTTGAGTGTCGTGTGAATATCCGCGGGGCCCCTCGGTGTGATGAGTAAAGTCGTGACTGACCTCTGACGTCGAACGCTGCGTTGCGGTCCTTCTAACTTCCACCTTCCATGTATAAGCTGAATCCTGATTCGGACTGTGTTTCCCTCTAAGATTCATGTTCGGCCAGCGTCTGGTAGTCGTCATCAGACCGTTGAACATGGATGGCGTCGTTGCCCATCTGCGCCTTAGCCTCCGCCATCTTAGCCTCCATCTTGTCCATGGCCTCGGCGCGGCTGAATCCCGACATGAGCAGCGCCATCACGCCTACAACCTCGTCCGGCTGCACGGTAGTGGGGCGGTCGGCATATTTGCCAAAAATGCTCGAGCCATCTCTGGTATCTTCCACTTTCTTGCCGTCGACGCCAATCGTGCCGATCTGCGCTGGAAGGTAGCCGTACACGGTCAGCTGCTTCTTGTGTGTCATCAGCTCGTTCACGAAGAGCTGCGTGTGCACGTAGCACGAGTGCCACAGGTTGTAAAGAGCGAACAAGGTCGCATACAAGACCACTGCGCACTGGTCTACAAGGTAGATGGTCTCCTCGGCCACTCCCTGATCCGCGAGATTGCCCACGAGGGCATGCAGCCAGGTGGCAACGAAGACAAACGAAATCGTCGTCAGAGCGTAATAGTCGAGGATTGTAAGGTAAGAGACGGGCGGCAGCTCTGCCGAGAGGACCTGCTTGAAGGCGACAGCGACGAGCAGCAACGTTACGTCGAGGGAGAGTCGCGAGCCCAATTCCATGATGGGCAAGCACCAGATGGCGATACACACGGTGCCGATGCCGCACAGCACGCCGTAAGAGTTGTACACGTGATATCTGTAAGCACGGTCGTACAAGAGGACGACGCTCACGGAGGACTCGACCCTCGATGAGCCCTCTTCGAACTTGTATGAGGCGGGGAGATCTCTAGAGAGCTTATAATCGGGAAGCGTGCTCACGCCCAATTCATGCACAAGCACTGGCGCAATGTAGCCTCCACCCCACGCTTTCGGGTCGGGTGGGAAGTCCATCGGTACGATCTTGATCGCGTTAGTGATCTCAACTGCGGAGCAGGGTGCCCAGCGCGACGCCAACGTGACCAGCGCGATTTCATGTGCGAGGCGGCAGCAAAGAGGTCAGGATGGAGATCGGGATGGAGATCGGCGGGCGCACCCTTCAACTCGAGCCACTGAATGTCGAAAGGGAACGCCTCGACGTTGTAGCTTTCGCAGATGCTCACTGAGAAATCCATCCTGGCTTCGATCCACACAACGTCCCCTGTCTCTTCCGTTCGGTAAGCCTGGAAATCTTGTGTATCGTCAGACTTCCTCTCCTTCATATGGTGCACCTGCAGCACGCGCGGTGCACGAACCTTGTGAACGGAGTGCGGGCACTTCTTGAGGCCGTGCTGTGCACCTTGATGCGCGGAAACCATTCTGGCGTCCAACTCTCGTTCTCATCGCCGCCTGAGGCCTCCATGATGGCGCCGCCTTCTTCAGCGTTGGCCTTCCACTTGCAATAGACGGAAAACTCGATGCAGAAGCTCTCTGTCCTTATGTTTAGGTCCCAGCAATGTGAAACCTCTACGGCGATCTGCACCTCGTCGGGGCGGCGGGTGCCCTTGCCAGTCTCATCGAATATTTTTGTCATGGTCGTGGGCCGTTGCGAATCACGAGGCAACGGCGAGCTCGACGGAGCGGTCATCGTTTCAAGCTGGTCCGAGGGCGGGTCAATCGGCAAATGAGGTCGCTCCGCAACACGGCTGCCGCTCGAGAGAAAGCCGCCAAACAGCATGCGTTTTCAGCAGAGATCACTTTGGCTGCTAACTTTGGCGGAGTTTGGCCATTCGTCATCAAAACTTAGGCTCGTTCGTTCGTTTCAGGGCCCTCTCGGTCAGACTCACACCCACAAGCTTAACCCACAAGCCCCGAAAAGGCGTGCGTGAAGCGTGATGTCGGTTTTCGTAAAGACGTTCTAAACCTTAAAAACAAGTTCTAGAGGTAAGGTTGGTACATGTAGCCCCGGTGAACCGGTGCCTCGCGGAGCTGGAAATCGCGCAAAATCATTCACATTCACACATGTACATCAACATCGGCCGACTGCCGGCTGCGGCTCGCCGCCTTCCCGGAGCGAAATAACAGCCGGGTCAAGTGCTTCCATGGCGGCCTCCTGCACTCGCCGCCGCGGCTCCACCGAGCCGAGCGACAGCAGCAGCAGCACTTCCATGAACAAGAGCGCCGACGTCGACGATGGCGACTCCAAGGCCGCAAGCGCCGCTCCGGCTCCGGCCCGCTGCAGAACTTGCTGCAATGGGCTCGTGAGCGTCGTGCTGGCAGCGATCGCGGTCGCGACAGTCGGCGCACTCGCCACCCACGGCGGCTCACCCGCGGCCGTGTGGGCAAGCGTCAACTTCCGCATGATGCGCCTCTTCCGCGACCTCAGCCGGGTCAAAGCGCGCCAGCGCCGCTTTGGCCAGAAGGACGCGCTGATGCCAGTGCTGATGGGGAAGGAGGAGCCGCTGCCACTGGGCGACGCAAGCACTGGGCTGTCGCTCACGCTCGAAGAGCTCGAGGAGTTCGACGGCCGCCCGCTCGATGGCTCCAATGAGCATTCGAATCTGTACCTGGCCATCCATGGGCGCATCTACGATGTGACGGCAGGCGCAGCCTTCTACGGCCCCGGCCGGTCGTATCACAAGCTGGTGGGCAAGGACGCGACGCGCGCATTCTGCACGGGTTGCCTCGAGCCAGCCTGCCTCATTGCGAGCACCGACGGCCTGAGCGAGGCGCAGCTGCGGGAGGCACAGCGCTGGATCGAGCTCTACGAGCACCATGACAGGTACAAGCTCGTGGGCCAGGTGCGCCAGCTGAGTGCGGCCGAGCTGTCGGGCGGCGTGACAGACGAGGAGCAGGACGACGCGTACCTCGCCGAGGTCGCCGCCGCCGAGGCCGAGTACCAACGCGAGCAGCTCGAGGCCGCACAGTACGCCGAGCGCTCTAAGAAACACAAGACATTCCGCCCCAAGTAGATGGGGCTCCCCATTCACAGCGTGCGTGTAGGCTAGGGTCGCTTATCTAGTGTGCTTTCACACTGACATGTTCATAGCAGGCGAATTCCTGCAGCGAATTCCACGATTTTTGCCCGCCATGACGGTGTCGGATCGGCCTCGATGCCTTTCAACAGCGCGGCCCCGACGGACCTCGTCTCCAGCATGGAGCAGCAAATCAAGATGGCTCGCGAGCACGCGCTTCTCGGCCAGTACGAGGCCTCGTGCGTGTCCTGCCCTCGCATCCCTCACCGCCCGCCACGCGCACGCATGAAGCCATTTCACCAGCTCTCGCGCGTGAGTGTCGCCGTGCGCGTTCGTGCGTGCCACTGCAGGCTCGTCTACCACGACGGCGTCCACGCGCAGATCCAGCAGCACCTGAGGACGCTCGACGACCCTCACATGCGTCAGCAGTGGCAGCGTGCCAAGGAGGCGCTGGCAGCCGAGTTCCGCGTCGTCAAGGAGATCGTGCAGGAGCTCGCGCGCTTCAAGGACCCACCTGGCAGCGGCGGGCCGATCGCTGAGCGCTTTGACGACCCGCTCAGCGATCGACCGCTGCCGCGCCGCGAGCTGCCGCCGCGCCGTGAGCCGCCTCCGTCTCGTGAGCCACCAAGCACGGGTCCGGCGTTCTCATGTGACGACGCTGCGCCGTCGGCAAGGGCTCCTAACGAGCTGCCCGACGAGCCGGCGGACGATCCGGACGTATGGGGCCCACCTGGCGGCCCGCCACCCATCCCCGAGTCCCGCCGTGTGCCGCAGGCGCGTCGCGCGCCGCCCGACCACTCGCCGCCGTCGTGGGCGAACCGCGCTCCGCCGCCAGGGCGCGCCGTCGTGGGCGAGCCGGCGCCGGCGCGAGAGCTCCCGCCGCCCGTACGCGCCGTGCGCGAGGCGCCTCCCGCGCGCGAGGCGCCTCCCGCGCGGGGTGTCGGCGCGCGTGCACCCGCCGCTGCTGGCCGCGCGGCGCCCGCGCTGGCTGGAGGCGGCGGCGGCGGCATGGGCGGCGGCGGCATGGGCGGCGGCGGCGGGCGACGGGAGTCGGGCGCGCGCAAGCCGCCGGTGCCCGGCCGGCCGCCCGCCAAAGCCCCCCCGGAGGCCAAATTTGGTGCCCACGCCTCCCCCGATGAGAAGCCGTTGATCGAGCACCTCGAGCGCGATGTCCTCGAGGCGAAGCCGAATGTGCACTGGGACGACATCGCGGGGCTCGAGGAGGCGAAGCGCGTGCTCGAGGAGGCGGTGGTGCTTCCACTGATCATGCCCGACTACTTTCGAGGTATCCGGCGCCCATGGAAGGGCGTGCTCATGTTTGGGCCGCCTGGCACCGGTAAGACCTTGCTCGCGAAGGCTGTGGCCACTGAGTGTGGGACCGCCTTCTTCTCGATGACGTCGTCGACGCTTGCCTCGAAGTGGCGTGGGGACTCGGAGCGCATGGTGCGCCTGCTCTTTGAGATGGCGCGGTTCCACGCGCCCTCGACCATCTTCATCGACGAGATCGATTCGCTCGCGGGCCAACGCGGCGGGGCCTCCGAGCACGAGGCGAGCCGACGTGTCAAGTCGGAGCTGCTCGTGCAGATGGATGGGATCTCGACGAGCTCGACCGCAGATGGGGGCGCGGCCGAGGAGGGCGCCGGGCTCAAGACGGTGACCGTGCTCGCCGCGACCAACTTCCCTTGGGATCTCGACGAGGCGCTGCGTCGGCGGCTGGAGAAGCGCATCTACATCCCTCTGCCCGAGCCAGGTGACATTCGCGCTCTCCTCGACATCAACCTCAAGGAGCTCACACTCGAGGAGGGCGTCGACCTGGACGCTCTCGCCGCCAAGATGGCCACCGGGGGCTTCTCAGGTGCGGACGTGACCAACCTGTGCCGCGACGCCGCCATGATGCCCATGCGCCGGCGCATCAAGGGGCTCAACCGCGACCAGATCAAAAACCTGCCGCGCGACGCGACGGCGGACCTGCCTATCGCGCAGGAGGACCTGGACGAAGCTCTCAAGCGCATCCACTCCTCAGTGAGCGCCGGCGACATTGCCAAGCACCAGCAGTGGCTCTCCGAGTTTGGCGCGGTCTGAGGTCACTGTCATGAAGACAGGAGAGTCAGAGACAGAGTCGCATCAGCTCGTGCCCGTTGGCGTGCTCGGCTCAACGTTCCTCGTTCACGCGTGGACTCTGCGTGAGAACACCCACCCTCACTGCAGGGACCTCGCACGGAAAATCAACATTCTTTGGGGCGGCCGCTGTCTACGTGTCGCAGCGGAACCGGGAACGGACTCTCCGGTCACCCTCCGAGCTCCGTCAGACCTCCGCACCTCTAGACTGTCGAGCGTGTCGTCTGTGAAAGTAGAGAAGTCGAAACACGGAAGATCACATATTGATTGATACAATTCGAATTGGCGTTGGTCTCAACTTTTTATCGATTTTGGTTTCGCGGGTTCGTTTGCGGACCGCGCCCGCGGGGGCCTTCCCCCTCGCCTCGAGCTCGACCGCTCGCACGCTCCGCGGGTCGGGTCTGTGGGGCCCGCGCATCCGATGGGCAACCGCGCGCGCGCGGCCCCGCGACCAGAAGAACTGTCAATCACAAAGCTGATGATCTATAATCAAAGATCCCGGCCTCCGCGCTCTCTGCGCTCCCGTGATTGTGCTGCTCCGTGGCCTAGGAGCTGCTCCTCCGTCGCTCATGGCGACGCCTCGCCGGCTCGCTGGTTGTTAGCTTGCTGGTGCGGGCTGGGTCGTGGTGATTTGGAGGCCGAGGCGCGTCGGCTCGCACGGCTCGGGCTGAGCTCCTCGAGCTCGTCGCACTCAATGCGCTCGATGCCGTGCTCTTGGGCGAGTGCGAGGAGCGCGTCACGATCGATGCCCTCGAGCAGACCGAGCTCCTCGAGCATCTGCTGAGGGAGGCGCCGCTCGAGAAGCACGCGCAGCTGCACCCGTGTGAGCGACGTGCATGCAATCGCGTTTTCGGCCGCCAAGTGGCGACCGCTGCCGAGCACCTCGTCGGGGCTCGAGCCAAGGACGCTCGCCAAGCTCGCACCTGCCTCGAGCTTGAAGTCCATGCCTTTGGCGTGCAGCGCGGCGCACTGGTCTATGAGGGCCGTGTGACGGTTGAAGAAGAGGGCGATGCTGCTGCCACCACGCGCGAAGCAGCCGAGAAGCGCGCCCCGCTCGACGCGTGCCCCCTCGTGTATCCCGGCCTCCAACCGAATCGAATCGACGGTGACGCCGCCGATGATGACGAGCACCGCACGCAGTGGCGGCGCGCCAGCTGGTCCTCGCGCGGCCTGTTCGAGCACAAGGATCGCGCGCCGGTTCGTCTCAAGCACGTTAATGTGCTCGTAGATGTAGGGCTTGACCGAGGCGGAGTGCGTGCCGAGCGATGCGAAGGCGCAGCTCACCACCGTGCCCGCAAACGGTGCGTGGTAGCAGTGGTAGTCTGCAGGCGCGAGGTACAGGATGTAGCACGGATGCTCCACGTACTGCTCGTGCTCCGGGATGCCCACGTCGCGGATATGGAACTGCTCGTTCTTGATGATCTGTGGCATCTCACGCACGCTCGGGAAGGGCGTCACCACCGCTGTCGCGGGAGATAGCACGTGGGACGTGCCCAGGTTGCGCTCGGGCGCGTGCGGCCCTGCGTACTTGCGCGTGAACCACTCGTTCATCGTCGTGTACTCACCAGCCGATTTCTCCCAGACCCAAGGCTCAACCTGCACGCCGTACGTACAGCAGTAGGAGAGCACCTCGGTGGCCGCATTCTGTCCGAGGTCCTCAAAACGCGTGTCCCAATGCAGATACTTTCTGTTCAGCCAGCGCAGAAAGGCCTGATACAGCCGGCCCGAGCCGAAAACGCGCCAAATGAATGCGAGCACGTGCCAGACGCCGTCCGCCGGCGGCCGGATCTCGCAATCAATCTGATCCGTCTTCAAGATGTGAAACGGCCGAACGGATGCGCAGAAGCGCAGGGTCGCACGGCGAAGCGCGACGAGGAAGATGAGCACCATCGCTGTCGAGATGCCAACGCAGACGTGCATGGTCAAGCGCAGCGTGACGAGGAGAATGAGCACGCTGAGCGTCCAGACGCCGATGACGCCAGCGACTAGCGCGACCAACTTCTCGTCGTGCATTTTCTATGTCGCAAATATTTGCGAGCGTGCGATACCGGTAAGCTTCTATGGTTACCTTTACCTGCGGCTGCGCCATACGGAAGGCATACGCAGCCACTGCGTGTAGTTTCAAGCAAGGCTAATCGGAAGCAAGTTATTTCGATTAATTAGCTTCAAGCTTGCTTTTCAGCGTACCAAATCGCAGGTATCGATATCGCACCGCGGTCCGCACGGTCTCGTGCTCCGGAGCTCTCCGGTTCCGCCTGGCCAGCCCCCACGCGGCCCCTACCGCCTACGCGCTACGGTACGCTACGGCGTATATATATATATAGTATATAGCCTGTGCGACCCAGGACGCAGCGAGCACCCGGGATCGGCGCATGCTGCCCATGCGCGCGCGTTTCCGCACACAGCCACACACACACCGACAGCATAGACGACAGACACACTCGAAGTTCATCTCACACGAACTACGCAGTACGTTCGCCGCGTTACACTGTAGTGCTGCGGACCTGCGGTCGAAGGACACCGTGGGGGAGACCCCGGCGGCTGGGCCAGGAACTCACCACCACAGCAACTCAATCGGACTTCTTCGCGGCTCGACGACTCCTGTTCCACCACAAGTTCCAGAAAAGCCACGTGCAGACGATCAGGATCATGACAAAGTCGTCGATGTAGTTCTTCTTGACGAACTCGTGCGCGCCAACGCACGCGCCGCATGCCCATGTCGAGTTCAGAGCTCCGGCGGCGTCCGCAGCCATGTACGCCGCCGACGAGGTCCCCACACCCGCCACCTCGGCCGGCAACTCGGTCGTGGCACAGTCGGGTTCGTGGTCGGAGCTAGCAGTGCACGACGCCGCGGCGGCGGCTTTTTTGCATGAGTCGCAGTCCGCCTGGAAGAGCTTTTGAAGGGCCCAATTGACAAGATCGACTATCCTTGGGTCCTTGTGGTCAATGAGGAAGAAGATCACGTTGTGGAAAATGACGCTGTACACTAGGTAGTGGCACGCCTCGTGGTACCGGTCGAGTTCCGTCGAGTAGGGCAGTGCGGGCAGGGACTCCGCGGCGGTGTAGTTGATGCTGGTGAGCGTGAGGAGGACGGTGAACGTGAGCGCCAGCTGGTTGCCGATCTCGTTCGTCGGGATGAAGGTCGAAACGCACGCGAGGGTGGCGATCACGCCCGGCCGATACACGTACTTCTCGAGGTAAAATCCCGGTTTGCGTTTGAGGCCGAGTGATAGCGTCGCGGCCGACTGATAGCGACTGCGGCTCTCCTCGTCGACTTCGAAGATGGACCCAACGTCGTCTAGCTCCCACTCCACCCCTATGGTGTCCTTGGCCTCTTTCTTGATCTCTAAGATGCCCTTGCCGACTGTACCCTTGCCGACTGTATCCTTGTACGAGATTCCCTTGGGCCAGATGCCCTCCGAAGGGAGCCGCAACTCCTTATCGCACACGAACTCGTACATTTTGTCCTTGTGCTTCTTGGGAAGGAAGAGCTTGACCTTAAGCTGTTGGGTGTCGAAAGGGAAGTCACGTAACTTCCAGTCAAGGTGCACGTTCGTCGCCTCGATCTGGTACGTCAGGACGGCGATGGTTCTCTCGCGATCACTGTTTCGCTTCGGGATAGCTTCATCAATTAGGGGCAGCGGCGGGAAGCTCTTCCAGAGGGGCTCCTCCACGCCGCCATCTGTATAGATGCTCTTGGCGTCGTCGTCGGCCAGCAGCCACAGCTCCTTCTCATGATGCGTCTCCTTGGTGTCGTCCTTGCCATTCTCGATCCCCAACCTTGGCAGCACTTTGCGCCCCTCGATGTCTTTCCACACTTCCTCGTCCGAACTGATTCTCTTCGAGTCACATCCGCGAAGAGGTTGAGATGGCAGGAACGCCAGGGCCTCTTCGCGCGGCCGAAAGATGAGCCAGATGCGAAAAACCACCACTGCCTTCATCGCTTCGGTATCGAGCTGGTTCACGGCCCACACCCGGCACGCCAGGTAGCACGGCTCGTGTCCCCGGTCCCAAATATTTTGCAAGATGTCATTCGGTGCGCTGCGATCAGCGGGCGAGAATATCGAAGGTCCCGATCCGCGATCGACGAAGGACGGGGGCGCTGCGACCTCGGCGTTCTCGGCACGAGAGGCACGCTTTGGAGATTTCGCGAGCCGGCCAGGCGGCATTTGTTCGCCTTTGTGTTCAGTGGCGCTTAAAAAATCTGTTGATTGCTACTTTAATTATACCGACTTCGGAGCTCTGCGACGGCCCGGGGCTGTTCAGAAGAGACGTGCAGAAGAGACGTGCTTGCACGAAACATTTTTCCGAAGTGTGAATTTTACTTCGGCTAGAACGCAAGAACATCGACGGCAGTATCCTACTAGCTCGCCATTGCCTGGTGCGCAGGCGAAGAGGACGCAGCAGCGCTAGGTCCGCTGCTGTACGCCACAGGAGCTCGCTCCGATGGCCGGCATAGGCGCTGGGCCACCGCCAGAGTTCGTGCAGGCCATCCTGGTCTCGTTCGACCCGCAGAGCAATCCAACGCTGCGTGGCCAGGCGTCGTCATCGCTCGAGGCACTGCGGCAGTCGGATGACGGCTGGGCCTTCTGCATGCAGGCCTTTGGTTCGGCCGTCGAGGAGCAGGTCAAGTTCTGGTGCTTGCAGACGGTCATCCACATGGTGACGAAGAAGAGCCGCTATGCGCAGCTGCCGGCCGAGCAGCGATGCTCACTGCAGCGCGCGCTGGTCGCATGGCTGCAGGCGCGCGGAGGCGCGGAGACGGACGAGCCCGCGTCCGTCAAGAACAAGTTCGCGCAGCTCTTCGTCGCGGTGCTCAAGGCCGACTTCCCGCTCGCCTGGCCCGATGCGTTCTCGCAGCTGCTCTGCACGCTGGGCAATGGGCTCGTCGCGATCGACATGTTCCTGCGCGTGCTCAACGAGCTGCACGAGCAGGTGGTGGTGCACGAGGAGTCGAATGGGTACGACTCCGAGACGGCCACGCGCGTCAAGGACGGCATGCGCGACCGCTGCCTGGCGCAGGTGGCCGACGCGTGGTACTCGATCCTGCAGCTGCACAGCACAGCGCCGGCCCTGTGCGCCGCGTGCCTGCACACGGTCCATCTGCACGTGGCGTGGATCCCGATCGAGCTCGTGGCCAATCCGCGCTGGTTCGGCACGCTGCGCCCTTTTCTCCACCACGGCGCCCTCCACGACGGCGCGAGCCTCGTGCTCAAGGAGATCGTCGAGAAGCGAATGGACGCGGCTAACAAGATGGAACACCTTACCGAGCTGCGCATCGTACCGATGCTGACGGAGGCGGCGGGCTCGGGCGTGCAGACGTCGCCGCGCTTCGGCGCGCTCGTCGCCGCCCTCTGCCTCGAGCTCCTCGACTGTTGGGACCGTCTGGCGGGCGCTGCGCCGCCCTCGGCGCGCGCGGCGATGCTCGTGCCCCGCGCCGTCGAGATGCTGCAGCAGACGCTGCCGCTGCTGCTGCAGACCCTCGCGTGCGACGACATGGAGACGTCGCACACGACGCTCGCGTTCTTGCACTCGTATGTCGGCCGGCTGCGCAAGCTTCTCCCCTCGCAGCGCGATCTCGCTGCGCACGAGGGGCAGCTGCAGGCATTGCTCCTCGTCCTTGGCCAGCGATGCGTCTATCCTGACGACTTCGACTTCGAGTCGCCCGACGAGGCGGAGGAGGCCTTCCTCGCGTACCGGCGCGAGCTCTCGACTCTCTTCAAGGGCGTCGCGCGCGTGCACGCCACGCTCGCCCAGGAGATGTGCCGCTCCACGCTGCTGCGCACGCTCGAGCGGCTGGGGGAGGTGCCCTGGACCCATCTCGAGGTCGCCCTCTGGCTGCTCTACACCCTGGGCGAGGGGCTGCCCGAGAGCATGCTGCGCCAAAAGGGCGGTTTCTTCGAGCAGCTGATGGCGACGCTCACCGCCTCGTCCGCCTCTGCCTACCCGCACCGCGCCGTCCAGCTCATGTCCTTTGAGCTCAACGTGCGCTACTACCGCTTCTTCCTCGCCAACCCAGAGCACCTGCCTGCCGCGCTCGCGACCTTCCTCGACGGGCGTGGCATCTACAATGGCGACCGCGAGGTGCGCGCGCGCGCGTGCTACCTGCTCCTGCGCTTCGTCAAGCAGACGCTCAAGGACGCCTCGGCCGCCGCCTATTCGGAGGTCGCACGCACGCTGCATGTTGTGCTCGCTCATCAGCGAACAGAGCACTCTCCCTACACGCAGCTGCTCGAGCAGCTCTACGCCGCCGAAGGGCGGGTTCCGCCGCCCGCGCCCGCGCCGCCCTTTTTTGGCGACGCGCACGCGCGTGCGAGCGGCTTGCAGCTGCCCGAGCCGCCGCAGCTGAGCGCCCCCGAGGCCCTCAATCTGTTTGAAGCGTACGGCCTGCTGCTCGGCGCGCGCCTCGCGCCCGCCGACCAGGTGGGCGAGCAGTTGCAACGGCTGCTCGCGCTCCCGATGGCGCATCTGCAGGCGCTCACGCAAGGGGCTGCGCAGGGCGTACCGCCCGGGCTGAGCACGAGCCTCTCCGCCGAGATGGTCCGCCAGCTGCGATGTGCGCGCGAGGTCGAGGCGGCGCACCACATCTCAGCGGTCGCTCTCACGAGCAAGGGGTTCGTCGACGTGGGCGTCAACGACGAGGGCTCTCACATGCTGCGCGACGCCTTCTCGCGCGCGACGCAGGCGGTGATCGCCTCGATGAGCGTGTTTGGAGAGTCGGCGGAGGTGCGCGCCAAGTGCTCCATGCTGCTGCACCGGATGATTGAGACGCTCGGCGTCGAGCTCCTGGGGGTCCTCTCGAGCGCGCTGCCGCAACTGCTCGGCGCCGCCGACGCGCGCGAGCTCGTCGAGCTCGTCACGCTCGTCAACCAGCTCGTGCTCAAGTTCAAATCGTCGATCCTCGCGCCAGTCACCGTCCTCTTCTGCCCGCTATCCACCACCGTCTTCGCGCACCTGGGCGCGCTCGACGCCGCCATCGCCTCTTCCTCCTCCGCCTCGGTCGGCGCGACCGGCCCCGCAAGCGAGCCGGTGCGCGAGCGGCGCAACCTGCTCCGCTGCTTCTACTCGTTGCTCCATTCGCTCGTCCACTCGGATCTCGCGGACGTGCTCGCCGCGCCGCAGAACTCAGCCCACGCCGCACCCTCCCTCCGCGCGCTACTCGCCGGCTGCATCGAGGGCCCGGACATGCAGCTGCAGCGCCAGTGCTTTGCGATCACTCAGAGGCTCGTCGAGCTGTGGGTGGGCACGGTGCCCGGGTTCGACACGTACGTGCTGCACGAGGTGCTGCCTGTGTGCTTCCAGGCGCCTGCACAGCCCCACTTTATGCTCAAAGACGCGGCCGCGCTGCCGCTGCTCGAGGCGAGCGCGCAACTGCAGAAGGCCATTCTCGCCAAGCTCGGCAACGAGCTACTCAGCTACCTGCGCGACCGGCTGCTGCCCTCGCTCGGCTGTGAGGCCACCTTTTGCACCGAGTACGTGCGGCGCGTCGCCGAGGGGGACGTGCACCAGCTGCGCGACTTTATCAGGGACGCGCTCGTCCGCCGATAGCACTTGGCGGACTGCGCACGGATGGAGCGGCAGCTCCTTGCATCTTGCAAGCGACTGCGCGTCCGTGGGGCTTTCGAGTTCGTCAGGCGCATGAGGCGGATGAGTGTACTACTTGCGCCTTCTTGCAGCAGCAGCTTTTGTTTCCCTGGCTGATGTATTCACCTTTCTCTCGAACAGACAATACAGAGAACCCTCAGGGTTATTAGGGTTACGGGTGGGGTATGGAATTAGGAGGGTGCAGATGGCACGACTTCAGAAATCAAAGTGGGGTTTCGTCACTTCGCGGATTTCGCTGCAAATGCGACGAACCCTTGCCGTGGCGCTGCAAAATGCGACGAACCCTCGCCGTGGTGCTCCTCGCCCTTCCGACCGCTGCTGGCAAGACCGTCGCGTTAACGGGCGCGACCGGTCGGCTCGGCCGCATCGCGGTACAGAAGCTCAGCCAGCGCGGCTTTTCAACGCGGCTGCTCGTTAGGCACAGCATCGAAGGTGTCACGCCCTCGATCGAGGCTGACGCTCCGCCGGCCGCCATCGCCGCCTACCTCGCGAAGCTGCCTGGCGTTACCGTCGTGAAAGGCGACGTGACCGATACGGCGAGCGTCGTGACGCTTC
Organism: Chrysochromulina parva; assembly: GCA_002887195.1. Taxonomy (NCBI): domain Eukaryota; phylum Haptophyta; order Prymnesiales; family Chrysochromulinaceae; genus Chrysochromulina; species Chrysochromulina parva. The sequence continues at coordinate 15,293 of PJAB01000181.1, forward strand.
TCGAGGGCTGCGAGGCGTGCCTCGCGCTGCATGGTGCACGGCGAACCCGCAAGCTTCAGGACTTGCTGCCGTGGGTGGATCCGACCACCGACCCGCAACATGCCAAGCGCGTCAACTACGACGGCGTGCGCCACCTGCTCGCGGCGGCCAAGGCGAGCGGCACGTGCAAGCGCATCGTGCGCATCACAGGCAAAGGTGAGACCCCGTGGTCCGTCTTCTCCATCCTCATCAACACGATGGGTTCGCTAGCCAAGGCGTGGAACTACGAGGGCGAATGCCTGCTGAGATCAGACCGCCGGGTGGACTACACGATCATCCGGCCCGGAATCATGGTCGCGGGCATGGAGGCCCTCGATGAAGGCACGGCCCTCGGCCTCGCCGACAACGGCGGCGACCTCAAAGTGAGCAAGATCCCACACGCGTCCATCGCCGAGCTGGCCATTGAGTGCCTCGCCTATCCGAACGCTGCGCGCTCGACGCTATGCGCCATGGCCGTGCCCACCGAGGAGGGCGCATCGTCATACGCACCGCTCCTCGCCAAAGTGAAGCCCGACACGCGCGAGTTTGCTCCGACGCTCCTTGCCCAGCACTTGCTCGCGGTGCGGGTGGGCGGCACCGCCCTCGCTGCGCTCGCCACCGGGATGGCCAGTGCGCTGGTGGTTGCAGTCGTGAACATCTTCCGCGCGCTCATGCGGCTATTCGTTTGAGGACACGAGCACGTTCTCAGGGTGAGTGAGAGACGCAAGACGACCTGCTCTTCAAGACTGAAGTGCCACATCTGCGTCTCATCAAAACAGCGTACAACGGAACAACCCGAGTCCCGACCTGCTCGATCGGATCGATTAGCCTCGTAGCCCGCATAGTGAATCCGGTTACGGCAAACCTGCAAGCCGAACGAAGACGTACTATGCGAAAAGTTGGCAACTTAAAGTTCACCGCGCGCCGCGCGGCCGCGGCCGACACGCGAGGATCGCGACAGCCACCGCGCACCGCCACCGGCGGCGCGGCCGGGACCCGCGGCGCGGGACCACGGGACCCGCAGCCGCGACCCGGGGACTGGAGGTGCGGCGCGCGCGGAACGGGTACGGTACAAGGCGTTCGGTTCGCGCGCAGTGTCGAGTGTGGAGTGAGCGCAGCCACCGAAACCGCACACACACGTAAGCTTTCAAACTCACGTCAGGCCGCCCACAGCCACACTCGCAACATACACAGCCACACCCGCCATAGATACGCGCGATGAGCATGCAGCGCATGACCTTTCCCTTTGACCATGAGGTTGAGGACGACCACGTATGTCGCGTTCCCGGGCCGTAGTCTTTGTGTGGCCTCTGCGATGCGAATGGTGGCTGCGATGGCGGTGCGCACAGGCACACGCGGTGTGGCATCGACACACGGAGCACACCACGCGACCGACATGGCGCCCACAAGATCGAGGACCGCCCACGCGAGGGCGGCACGCAGGAGCCGTCTAAACCAACGGCTCGAGCGTGCGGTAGGCCTCAAGCGCCGGCCGCCCGTCAACATTGAGCGCCTGCCCCTCGGCAAGCTCAGCGGGCTGCTCCATGACGACGCTGGCTGCCTCGCGGTCGTCGAGGCGAAGCGCGAGTGCCACGAGCGGCGCGGCGCGCGTCGGACCAGTCGGCCGGATGCGGTACTGCTGCAGAAGCGCCGCGGTGGGCAGCTCGGTGAGCGCGAGAGTCGCTTGTAACGGCGTGGCGCGCTGGGTCAGCCACCTCTTCGTCGGACCGTCCGTAGCGTCGAGCAGCACCGCCGCGAAGTCTCGCATCAGTTGGATCGCGCCTTTGACGAAGGAGTCGCCCAGCTCGCGCGGCGTGTACAGTTGCTTTCGGAGCGCCTCGAGTAGATCGCTCAGCACGTCCGTCCAGAGCCTTTGCAGCAGCCGCTGCACTGCCTCGGGCGCGAGCCACCGGCACAGACGGTCGAGCGTGCGCGCTTGGACCAAGTTGAACTCCGAAGCACAACCCGCCTTGGTCCCAAGAAGGGTGCCGCTAGGCGTCGCGGGCGCTCCGAGCTTGGCAATGTGGGCACGTACGGGGCGTAGCAGCTTGTCGGCGAGCACGCTGATCTGCTCATCGGAGGTGCGGCGCAGCGCGCCGAACACTTCGACGAAGCACGCCGACACGATCGAGCTCTGCTCGGTCGACGAGTGAAGCGTCTCCTCGATCGTCGAGGCGAGCGTCTGAAGCTGCCGGCGCGCTGCCCACGCATTCGACGCGATCAAGCAGTGCCTACGCAGCTCACGAGAGCTCACAGGGTGAGGGCCGCCGCCCTCGCCCTCGTCGCCCTCGTCGCCCTCGTTGGCCTCGTCGTTGCCGTCCTCCTCGTACTCATCGTCGTCCACGTCGCGCGTCGCGGGCGAGCCCGGCCCCGGCTCGGCCGCGCCCGGCTTCGCGCCGTCCGTGCCCCCGAGCAGCCCGAGCAGAGGGTCGTCATCCTTCATCGGGGCGAAGGCATCCAGAGGGTCGTCGACCGGCGGCTCCGTCTCCACCCTCAGCAACTTCAGGAGCTCCCGCATCCGCTCCGCGAGCATCTCACGACGGCGTTGACGAAGCTCCTCGAGGCTCACACCGTCACTGCCCACTTCCTCGAGGCCCGGCGGCGCTTGCACCTTGACACGCAGCTGCGACGCCGTCTTGAGCAGCCTCAACGCCTGCGCCGCGCTCGTGACAGCCTCGCCGTTGACGGAGAGCACACGCTCGCCCGGGTGGATCAACGTCGCAAGCACCGATGTGGGCTGCACGTACGTAATCAGCACGTCGGTGCCTCGGAGCAGGCCGCGCGCCACGCCCTGTACCCCAAGCAGCGGCTCCGCGCCCGCGGCCTTGTTCGCGACCACTGTGCGATCCTTGCCTGTGGCGGCTGGCGGCGGCGCGCTGGCGCTCGCGGCCGTCGCGGCCTTGGCCAAGACCGCCGCAAAGGTGGCATGGTGGTCCGCGATCCCCTGCGCGGCGCTCACCGCCTCCCCACACACGACGACGTCGAGACGGCGCAGCGAGTTGACCATTGTGAAGCATGCGCGGAAGAGGAGGATGAGCGTACGCGAGTGGCGCCCCGGACCAACGGGCCGCCAGTGGCGCCAATTGGTCTCGTCATCAAGCGCCTCATTGACCCACGATTCGATGTGGCGACTCGCGACGCGCAGCCATTCGAAGACAAAGGGGCTGTACCACATGCGGTCACCGATGAGCATCAGCTCGTCCCCAACGCCGTCTCCCATGCCGCTGCTGGGGCTAGCCGAGAGCGCCGGAGAGCGCGCCTCGCCGCCCTCGCCGCCGCCCTCGCCGCCGCCCTCCGCGTCGTCGTCCAGAAAGGCAGCGGCGGCGTTGGCGGCGACGCCCCCGGCCGCGGTCGCTTGGAGAAGCATCACGATGCGCCGGTGCTCGAGCGCCATGCTGAGCACCTCCACGAGCGCCATGTCGACCGGTAGACTCTCGCCGAGCATATGCAAGGGCTCGAGCACCGCAAAGTGGAGTGCCTCCGCCCACACCTGCACGAGCGCCCCGGGGCCTCCCACGACCCCGGAGAGCAGGCTGAGCTGAAGCGGGAGCGCGCGCTGCAGCCGCACGCGCAGACGTTTGAGTCGTACCCAATGTGTCCACACCTCGTCGCGCACGTCAGCGGCCTGCGACGCCTTCGGCCGATCTCCCTTCTTCGTCTTCTCGGTCGCGCCGCTCGCCGTCAGCGCCTTTGGTCGGCGCGTCTGGCTCGCAGCCCGCATCTCTTGCTCCGTCATCAGCGTGGCTGCCGCACGGAGTGCCGAGCGTGAAGACGCCGCGAGCGAGGGTGGGCACACCTTGGACTGCCATACAAACCGCTCGCCGCCGCCCACGCCGCTCGTCTCGCTCCCTTCCTTCACTTGCCACTCGTCGCCGCGCTCGTCATGCATGTCACGGTACGAGACGCGGCCCGTGTCCTCGGCAGGGGTCAACCGATGCGAGAGCGAGAGCAAATGGACCAAGAGCTCGGCGCACTTGGCCCCTTCGGCGACGCCGTGCTCGGCGCCGCCACCGCCCTCCTCGGCCTCGGCCACCATCTCGTCGCGCTCGGCAATGAGGGTGGGGAGGCGCGCACTCACGTAGCCCGAGAGCGCGCTCAAGCACGCCGAGTAGCAGCTCAACTCGGCGCGTCCGACAGCCACAGTGCTGTCCTCGTCCGCCTCGTCCGCGCCAGCGCCGTCCCCGAGCGCGCCGTACCGAGCGCCGCCCTCGCCCTCCTCCCAAGTCGACAGACGCCCCCTCAGCTGGCTCGGGGACGCCGCGGCCGCCGACTGCAACGCAAGGTCTGCCTTGGTCCCGAACCTCTTTCTCCGCGCGCCGCCCGAAGACTGCGCCCCCGCGCCGCCAGCGCCGCCCAAGTCGTGCGCCGCCTCGTGCGCGCTCGAGTCCTCCGCCTTCACAGCGAGCAGAACTTGGGCGAGCGCATCGGACGCGAGCCGTAGAATGTCGGGCGGCGCGCCCGCGCCGCGCCCGTTCGCGTCGGCAGCGACTGCGCCCTCGATCGCGACCGAAAGGACCCCGAGCGCCCGCCAGAGCTGGGAGATGGCGCAGCGCGCGACGAGCTCATCGAGGAGCCAGCCACTGATGCCGCCACGCAGCAGGAATGAGCCATCCTCCTCCACAGGAAAGGGCGGCGGCGCATCGAGTGAGCGAGCGACCCCTCTCGTCAGGTCGCTCGCAAAGGCGCGCCGCTGCCACGCCGAGACCAGCGCGAAGAGGACGATCTGATGCACCCGACCCGCACGGCCCAGGTCGCACTGAAAGGGCGGCGCCGAGGACACGGGCGGCGGGGGCGACGCCTCTGGTGCGCCCGCTGCGGCTGCCTCGCCGTCGATCAAGTTACACACATCCTGGAGGACTGAGACGACTTTCTCGCACGCGTCCGACTGCTCGAGCATAAACACCTTGGGCTTCGGCTTGTGGGTGAACTTGATCGAGACGGTGCAATAGCCGGCCTGATGCGCCCAGGCGCCCTCGACAGCGGCGAGGTCAATCTCGTGCCGCTCATAGAGCACTTGCGACTCCGTGATTTCGAGCTTCACCTTGGTCATCGCCCCAAACTTGCCATGCGTCGAGGCCCAGGCCGCGAGCAGCACCTTCGATTTCGTCACCGTCGAGCCTCCCGCGGCTCCTCCGCCTTTGGCGGCCGCCGCGCGCAGCATGGCCTGCTTCTGCTTACTCTGCTTGCTCGTGCCGGCCGCGTCGGCCTCTTTCTTCTTGCGCTCAAAGGACAAAGAGCGAAGTATCGAGAACGACTTCCCACCGCCTCCATCCTCTCCGCCGCCGCTGGCTCCGCGACCGCTGCCGCCATCGGAGCTCACCACGGCCTCTTTTTTCTTGCGCTCAAAGGAAAGGGAACGTAGCACCGAGAACGACTGGGCGCCGCCCGTATGCGCCGCGGCGGTCGACGCACTCTTCAGTGCCAGTTGGCGTGTTGGCGCGGCCTTCGGCGGCAGGTCCTTTATACCGAGGCGCTCGCGCAGAGGCTTCCTGAGCGCCTCGAGCGCGGCGGCACGGCGGCGCCAGCGTAAACTTGCGGCCAGCGCGCTGCGCGAGCCGCCAATCCTCGAGAACCGCTCCTGGTCGCGGCACTCAGAGAGCGACGCCTCGAGGTCGGCCAGCGCCACGCGTCCGGCAAAATTCTCCTCCGGCGCCTCCTCGCCGAGCGGTTCGGGCGGCGCGGGGTCATCTCCTGTATTGCTGTCGTTCCGGCGCAACTCATCGAGAATGGCGAGCAGCAGCTCACAGCGGCCTTCAAAGGCTGGTGCATAGGCAATCACAGGGTAGGCAAGGCAGCGGCGCAGGTGACTCTCGACGGCGGCGAGCTCAGCCGGCGTTGCGTCGCAGCGTGGAAAGATGACACGCGTGGTAGCCACAACCTCGGCATTCGAGGGTCCGACGAGGTCCTCGAGGCTAATCATCGGCGGCAAGTCAAACTCATCGCTTTCGCTGTCGCTGTCCGTCATGGCTTTCGTTCGTACTTTCGCGAGAAGGATCTCGAGAGAGGAGGCTCGCTGCGATGGTCGGACACACCGAAAACTCGAACGTCACGTGATTGGGCACCACCCAGAGGTTCAGCATCGTGACGCCGTCTCGGCATTTACCCGCGCTTTCCAATGTTGCTCGCCGACGTGAACGCCTCTGAGGAGGCCGAGCTGCGACGTCTCGAGCGCGGTTCGACGCTGCTTCCGCGTCCGTCGGCATACCTCGACCTGCGTCTCGACGACGCGGAACCAGCGCTGCCGGGTTCTCGATCGGCAGCGGCGGCGCCAAAGATGGCAGCGCCCGCAACCATCGCGCCTCCTCTTTCATCACGCCCTCCTCACTCGCAGCCTCCAGCACGTCCCCACCCTGCGGCTCCCGACGCCGCCAGCCAGCCACTCAAGCCGAAATCCACCTTCCACGAGTCCTTTTCGGGCTTCGGCCTCGCCAGCCGCACGCTGACCGACTCCGCTGTGAGGAAGCTGATCGAGGAGAGCGGATGCCGTGTGCTCCGCCTGACCGCTGTCGAATCGCAGGCGCTCGCGGCGCCCGGCCCGTGGGCGACCATCGGCGTGCTCGCGCGCCGCTCCGAGGAGGATGGCGCCAACGGCAAGGGCCCGTACGACAAGTGGGTGCTGAGCGACCTCCATCCCGAGGAGCCGCGCACGCTGAGCGCATGCATCTTTGGCGAGGCGCGCAAGGTGGCGGCGGGTGCGGAGGTGGGCGCGGTGTACGCGCTGTTCGATCCCAAGCTGCTGCCACCCAAGGCGCGCGGCCGGCCGCCCGTGTGCGTGCTGAGCAAGCGCGCTGCTCTCGTGCACCTGGGCATGTGCGCTCACATAGGCTTCTGCAACTCGCTGCTCCCCGACGGCTCGGCGTGCGGGGCGCTGATCCACAGGTGCCGTACGGACAAGTGCCCTGAGCACCTCGCGCGCGCACGTGCGCCACCACCCACCCTCCGCATGGAGATTCTCAACTCGTCCGCCCCGCTGCCGCCGCCCAAGCGCCGCCGGGAGGATGTCGCAGCGGCGGCGCCGATGGGGCAGCACCGATTGCCCCACAATCCACGCGCTCGCCCCGGCGCAGACTACGGCGCGCTCGGCGCTCGAGGCGTCACTGGCGGCGCCGGTGCCGGCGGCAGCGCGGGGGGTGGCGCTGGGATGGCGGCTGGAAGCTCGAGTACCCTCGCGAGCGCGGCGGCGGCCAAACTGCAGGCACGCGCGGCGGCGGCGGCGGCCGGCGTCGGTGGTGCTGCGACCACGATCGGCACCGTCGCGGCCGGAGCGCCGACAACCCTCGAGCCGCCTCGGCGCCTCGACCCAAAGCACGAGGTCCGCGCCGAATTCGTCAAACGGGGCCTGTCGGCGGGCGCAAGGAACGTGGTCCAGATGATTGCGGACACGGAGCGCGAGCGAGCCAAACTGTTGCGGGCTAGGGAGCCGCCGCCGCCTGCCACCACGGTGCTACCGCCTCCGCGCTCCGCCGCACCGCCGCCGCCGCCGCCGCCGCCGCCCGCTGCGCCCGTGGCGGCCGACGCGGAGGGCGACGAGGACGATGACGACGGCGGGCTGTCAATCGAGTTTGAGGACGAGCCTCCAATTGACCATATTAGGGAGGCGGACGAGCCCCCCAAGGTAGCCCCCAAGCGCTGTGACAAGCGCTCGTGGGAGGGGATGCTGCGCCGCGCACCCGTAGAATCCGCTAGCTCGGGCGCCGTCGTGGGCTCGGCCGCCGCCAGCCGCTTCTTTGGCGAGGTGGCCGAGCACGAGGAGCTCTCGATACAGATTGGTCTCGTCGCGAGCGGCAACAAGTTGCGTGCGGAGCTGAGCCGACTGTGAGGACGATGCTCAGAGCGACCCTTCTGTGATATCGGTTGCGGGGTTGGCTGCTTGGCTCCCCCCACAAGTTACCCACAAGGTGTGTCTTTCAAGGTCGGGTGTCTTATTTAAGTCGTAAGATTGGATGCGCCCATCACGCTGGCTGCCAATTCGGTCGAATTGGTCCGCATCATGGAGTGTCCAGATGCAGTGAGGAGGTGAAAGTGGAAGAGCAGCATCGGCGCATCCGCGCGAGGCGCGTGACTTCATCTGTACAGAACACACTCGGGCAGCACCATTTTCCGTGTTCCATTCCAATGGGTTCCATACATTTCGCGAATTCTCTGAGGCATGCACACGTTGTTGTGCGGAACGAACCCAAATCCTCGGTGTTTTGACGAAGCTCCCTCCCAGAAACGGCGCTCCAAGGTGTTGACCGCGACAATTGTTTAGGAACGCGCGCTCGCCCTGGACCCCTTCCAGAAGGTCGGACCACTTCTGGACGCCAACCTTCTGGAAGCCACCTTCTGGAAGCCACCTTCTGGAAGCCAACATGAAGGTCGGACCACTTCCAGACGACGCGGTCCCGCTGCCTCGACCGCCGTTGGTCGCGATCCCAGGCGACAATTCTGTGATGCGCGGGCCGTCTAGCCGCCGTTTGAACCGACTAATTTCGACGCCCTCATCAAAAGCCCTCAACAGGCTGGCGGGCATGCTCAACAGCCCGGCGTTCCGCCGTCCGGGCAAGGCGGCTGTCGAGCCGCGCTTGCGCCGTTCGAGCCACGAACTGGTGAACGATCATTTTAGGCAATCTGCGGACATGTGCATGGAGGATCTGGTGCACGTCCGGCGGCTTGGCGAAGGCGGATTTTCGACGGTCGATTTGTACATGTGGACGACTCCAGAGTCGCCAACACGCGGAAGTGTGCCGGTCGCGATCAAGGTGCTCAAGCGTAAGATCCCCGGCCCGCCCGACCCAGAAGGCCGCATGAGCATGGTCGACGTGCCAGCCAGCTGGCGCGACATTTTCATGGCGGAGGCGTTGATCTCCAAGGCGCTGCACCATCCCAACGTGGTGCTGAGCTACGGCTGCGTGCGGCCGAGCAAGGACACTGCTCTGGACTTCCTCCCAGAAGTCCAGAGCCGGGACTTCTGGGAGGCGGACAAGGAGCCTCTCATGTTTGCACAGGAGTACTGTGATGGCGGCTCGCTGCTGGACAAGGTGCGGCAGCCAGGCTCGTACACGGCACGCGAGGCGATCGCATGGTGTGTTGACGTGGCCGCGGGCATGGAGTACCTCCACAGCCGCACCGAGGTGCGCGTGGCTCACCGCGACCTGAAGCTCGAGAACATCGTGCTCAGCGGCGGGCGCGCTAAGGTGGTCGACTTTGGGCTCGCTGATTACCTCCCTCATCACGGTGCATGCAAGTGCTCATCACGACGCCCCACCCACTTCCCCACAGGTGGTCGACTTTGGGCTCGCACGACTGATCGTGCACGATGAGCTGAGCCGGGGCCATGCGGAGCTTCCGCTCACGACGACGCCAGCGCGCAAGCCCAGCCCACTGCCGGGGCAAACGTCGTCCCCACCCAATGGATCCCCCAATGGATCCCCCAAAGGATCCCTCTCGTCGGACGTGACGGGTCAGACAGGCTCGATGCGCTACATGGCACCCGAGGTGTGGGCCTCGGAGCCCTACACGCACAAGGTCGATGTCTTTTCGTTCGCCATCCTGGCCTTCGAGCTGCTCAGCAGGACGCGAGCGTACGAGAGCCAATATCTCACGATGCAGCAGGTGGCCAGGGCGGTGGCCGAGTCGGCGCTGCGCCCCAACCTGCCCAAGCGGTGGCCTGCTGCCCTGTCCGAGCTCCTCGCGCGCTCGTGGGCTCATAATGCCGATGACCGACCCGAATTCGCCGAGATCCATACGGAGCTCTGCCAGATGAAGGCGCGTGCCGATTCCGTCTCCGTAGGGCTGCCCAACGAGCTTTATGATGCCCTCATACCCCCGGTGCGCGGCTGCTGCACCGTGCAATGACGCGCACTGAAATGCGGCCCAATAGGTTTACGCCCGTATTACGCCCGGCCCGAGCGTCGCGCTTGAGGGTCTCGCGAGCAGAGGGCTTGATTCGCGTCGCGCGCTGCGGCACCCGCTCGGGCGTGCGGCTGGTCGGGACTCGGGTGCGCGGACTCCGGACAATCGTATTATTAATGACGATTCCTTTACACCGCGGTACACGGCTAGGCGAAACAATGTCCGCGTTGTCCTCCCCGCGCTCGCCGATCTCTGTGTGTGCGCGGCCCATCTGGCCGGGAGGGGAAAGCAGAGAGCCGTGGCGCCTGTGCCTCCTCGAGAGTGGAGCATCCGTGACGGTCCCGCTCTCGACCGCCCCAAGCACACTCGCGCTCACCTCCACCGCTCGCGCCTGCGAGGTTGCTCGCGATCGTGTCCGTGCAGCTCGTCGAAGGCCGCACTGGGCTCGTCGCGCTCTCGTGAGCGCGAGCGTTCGCGCGCCCTCGGTGGACGCTCATCACGACGCTCGTCGGGTGCTCGCCGCCGTCGCTCCGCTGCCCAGCCGTCGTCCTGGGCGCTCGGCACGGCGCTCGGCACGGCGCTCGTCTCGAGCTCCATTGCGAGCTCCATCGACGCCGGCGGCGGGCCCCAGCCACGGGGGGGAGGCGGCGGGGGCGGGGGGGGAGGCGGCGGCGGCGGGGGAGGGGGCGGTGGTGGCGGGGGAAGCGGCGGCGGCGTCGGCTCGGCAGGCATAGGGTCGTCGAGGGCCATGCAAAGGAGCGGCGGCGCGAAAAATGGCGCGCCCGTGTCGGTGAGCAGCGGCGGCGGCGGCGGCGGCGGCGGTGTGGGGGGGTCGGAATCAGAGACGCCGTTGCGAGGGAGCAGCCGCTGTAGCGCTGTGCTGAGCGCTCGCAACTCTGCTAGGCGGAGGCGCCGTGTCGGTGCGCCCGCTGAGGCGGCGGCAGGGGCGGCGGCGGCCGACGCGGCGGAGACGTCGAGTGCGGCCTTGAGCAGCGCGCGCTCGACGGCCGTAGAAAAGGGCGAGGTTGCGGCGAGAGGTACCAGGGCCCATACGGAAGCGCTCACGAGCACGCGCTCGCCCTCCTCCTCGGGCGCTGCTGAAGAGCTCGGCACGGCGCCGGACTCGTCGCTGGAGGCGTCGCCGTCGTCGCTGGACGTGCCACAGACGTCAACGGGCGCATCTCCCGCCTCTGCAGGCCGAGCGTCGTCGTGGGCGGAGCTGTGGCCATCCCTCGTGCTCGTCGTCGGGGGCGTCGTCGTGGGCATGCTCCCTGCACTGCCGCGGCCTGCGCCGCCGCTCGGCCGCGGTCGTCCTTTGACCGTCGGAGGCGGCGGGGCTCGCGCCATCGACGCTCGCGGTACGAGCCGCGCACCGCGTGCCATCACCTTGGGCTGCAGCGCCGCGGCGCGCGCGGCAACCGCCTTCGCATCCCCGTTTGCCCATTTGCCACTTGCCATACTAGGCAACGCGCTACCAGCCTTTGGGGGTTTCACGGCCGCCCACGACGACGCCCCGAGTTCGCCCGCCGCGCCCGCCGCGCCCGCCGCGCCCGCCACGCCCGCCGCGCCGCCCGTCTCCGCCGCCTCGCCGACTCTGCTCACTTTGCCCACAGCCCACGAGCCCGGTGGCGCGTCTGAGAGTTGGATCTGGCCTCCTCCCTCACCGTCGGCCATCACACCTGGCGTGAGCAGGTCCGCCGCACTCCGCGCCTTGACCACACGCTCTGCCAGTGGCGCGGAGCCCGCTGCCGCCTCGCTCGCCGCCGCCGAGGCCACGCTTCCGTCCGATGGGCCTTTGCGTGCGGTGGCGGCGTCGGCGCCCTTGCCGCGGAGCCAGGCGACTGGGCCGATGTGCGCGGCGCCACCGAAAACGACCATGAGCTTCATTGGGAACGAGACCACCTCTCGCACGGTCTTGAGAACCTTGTACCGTGGCCGCTGCATCACGAACGCGCCGGCGGTCGCAGCGCTGTCGGCACCCGTTGGTACCTCTGAGGCGGCAGCGGCGGCGGCAGCGGCGGCGGCGGCGGCGGCGGCGGCGGCCTCGTCGGCGGCCGTGCAGTGGATGATGGCAAAACCACTCCGGTCCGGCGTGAGCCGCATGCCGATCACATCGCCCTTTTCGATGGTCGCGAGCGCGTCGCCTTCCATACTCTGCGCATGGTAATACTGCTGCAGCTTCTGCGCCGATTGATAGGAGAGCGTACCGTCCGCAGAGAGGCGGAGAGAGAAATCAAGGTCGTCCTGGTGTGCCTGCCCCTTGTCGTGCAGCGACCCAGGAATGGTTGAGAAGCCAATGAAGAGCGACGTGCGCGGATTGATCAGCACCGCTGTGAAGCCCTCGAGCGTGCCTTGCCGAGTGACGGCCGCGTCGCTGAGCGCTCCCGAGCGGCCCCAGCCCTTGGCAATGGCCTTGATGAAGCGCTTGTCCGCGGACAGGGTCACGCCCATGTAACTCTTCCACTGCACGACCGTGTCGTCGGAAGAGGCCGACGCGCTCGCCGCCGTCGCCATCGAGCACATGAATGTGCTCGCGGCAGCGTTTCGAAAAAAATCGCAAAGTCCAATCAAATTTGTACCGGGTAGCACCTATACGATTGGTCCTGGTGCCCCGCCCGGAGTGCACATTCGTACCTATTTGAATATCGGGCGTAATCGACTTGTTAGAATCTGGCAAAAACTGCATGTATTTTAGATCATCTCGCAATCCGCTCTCTGCGGTTCTGCTCCGTCAAGCCTCGAAGCTTCCAACGCCCGCAAGAGCGCACATGCTCTTGCTTGAGGTTGAGCTGTCAAGAGTACTGAGCAACCTGAGTGGCGCTCATTGGCCGACTAGTGCCGAGGTCTGTCCGGTAGATCTTGGTGAGAACGCCAGGCGGCGGCATCCCCGGTCCTTGCCAGTTGGAGAAGCCGTCGCACAGCAGTGCGGAGCGACGTACCAACTTGCTTGGAGCGGGCCCCATGGCGGCTATGCGATCGGCAGCAATGGGCGTGGCTCCTCGTAGGTGTTGCATCATGGCTTCGCTCGGTCTACGTTCCGGGATTATAAATGAAGGTCGAATTCGGTCATCCCCGGCCGTGTGCAAGTTGTAGCCGCTCGTGAAGGCAAAGTGCGGCGGCAACCGCGACTGAGGTGCAGTGGAAGGACGACGGAGATTGGAAGAGGAGTTTTTCTTGACCTGCTTGGCAGTGTTGACCTGCATGGCCATCAACGAGTACTCGGTCGAGAAACGCTGCAGATCCCGAAAGTTGGGTGCATCTTCGATGCCCAAGTCTGGCCTTTCATTGTTGGGCTTGGGCGCATAGACGATCGGCCCTTGCGTTGGATAGACAGTACACCCGACTCCCGCGATAGACATGCGCTTACCCTTATCGCGATTGATCTCTCGGCGCAAGGGGCCGAGTGCCTCCTCGGCGAGGTCATACAGCCCGTTGGGCCCGCTGAGAATGGTGGCCATCGCCCAGGGCGCCGCCATTCGTCGTGCCTCCCTGCAAGCCCACAGTGAGGACGAGTGAGGCGACAACCACACCTCGCGAAACGTCAGAATGAAACTGGTGTTCGATGATCCGACCTTATTTGTCGATCTGTGGCATCTGCAGGCAAAATGAGGGTTCTGGTTTCGTCAGGGCGACATACCGGTACTGTACGGAGAGGACCGCTTGCGTCGCCGCACCAAGCTGAACAGCCTGGCCGAGCACGAGCCGAGCGGCGCGTGAGCCGACAGTGGTCATGGCAACGCTCGAAGTCTACAAGGACCACGTGCTGGAGCGCTCGGTTGCGCTCGCGAGCAAACCGGTGTGGGTGCTGGGCCGCTCTGCCGAGTCAGACATACAGATCGCGCACGCTTCAGCCTCGCGCCGCCACGCACGCATCTTCCTCGAGGACGGTGGTTACTACATCGATGACCTGGGATCAACGCACGGAACCGTCATTGCCGGGCAGCCGCTCCGCCCCGGAGCGCCCGTGCGCCTCTTTGACGGCTTGCGCATCGCCGTGGGTACCTCAGACTACGAGCTGGTGCCGACGAACATGATGGTCGCTGTGATGGCGGCGATGAAGGCTGCCCAGGAGGAGAAGGCCGCGGAGGCCGCACGCCACGCGGCCGCTGCCGTCCATCAGGCCGCGGCCGCCGCGGCCGAGAAGAAGCCGCTGAGCGAAGCGCATCGGCGTGGCGCCGCCCTGCTCGAGGGCGGCGAGGTGGCCGTGGCCGATGCGGATGCGGCCGCAGCCGAGGACGAGGCGTTGCGGGCCTTCATGCCCGCGAGCTTCGGCAAGCCGAGCATTTCGCGGGCCGCCGTCGACAAGGACGCGCACGGTGCGCACGCGCGTGGGGCAGCGGCCGGCGCGGGCCTGTCCCTGAAGGAGAAATTGGGCGCCAAAAAGGGCGGCATGATCAAAATGGGCGCCAACCTGGGAGCGTCGCTCGGGGCGGGTGCGGGGCTGGTGGTGCCTTCGGCCACCCCGACGCTCGCCGCGCTGCAGGAGAAGAAGGCGCAGCAGCCCGCGCCGCCACGGGGTCCGATGGCGCCGCCACAGCCCCGGCCGCCTCCCAAGTCGCGTGGAGCCTCCCTGCCGCTGAGGCCGATGGCCGGCGTGGGCGGCGCGGCGGGCGGCGCAGTCGAGGAGGAGGAGGAGGAGGTTGGGCCGGCACTGCCGCCGGGCTTCGCGGCGTCAGGCGGCGTCGAGGACGACGAGGAGGAGGAGGAGGTAGGGCCGCCGCTCCCTCCAGGCCCTGGTGCCTTGGCTAGGGCCTGGGAGCATAGTGCGGCCGGCGGCGAGGAGGTTTACGAGGAGGCTGAGATGGGGCCCGCACTGCCGCCGGGCTTTGGTGAGGGTGCCGCCGCGGGCCCCTCGCTGCCGCTGGGAGGTATACTGCCGCCGCCGCCGCGCACGGAGTACGATCCAGACAACCTGAGCCAGCAAGTATTCCCGAGCGGGCGGGATGACGATGACGACGACGACGACGACGACGACGATGGCGACGACGAGAGCGGCGGTGGCGTGAGGGAGGTGCGGCTGCCACTCTCTCATCAGATCGTGCTCAAGGGGCACTCGAAGATGGTCACTTGCCTCGCCACCGACCGCGCGGGCGGCCGTGTGGCCACTGGATCATCCGACCACGACGTGAGGCTGTGGGACTTCGGAGGCATGACCTCGGAGCTCAAGAGCTTTCGGCACGTGGAAGAGCCGCTGGGCAGCTACCAGATCCGCGCGCTCGATTTCTCGGCGCGAGGAGACCTTTTGGTGGTGGCCGGATCCTCTAACCAGCCGTGCATCCTCGATCGGGATGGGCGTAAACTAACCGCCCTCATGCGCGGCGACATGTACCTGCGCGACATGCGTGCGACCAAGGGCCACGTGGCGAGTTGCACGGCGGCGAAGTGGCATCCGAGCGACGCCAACCTGCTCGCAACCGCCTCGGAGGACGGCACGGTGCGTCTGTGGGATGCAGCGGTGGCATGCGAGCGCGATGACATGTCGCTCAGCGTCAACTCAGGCCAACGGTCGGTGATGGTCCTCAATGATGCGAAGGGGCATAAGAGTGCGGCGACCTCGATCGCGTGGCACGCCGACGGGCGCACGATCATGTGCGGCGCGCGCGACGGCTCGCTCCAGCTGTGGGAGCTACGTGCACCCACAGCATACCAGCCTGTGGTCCTTTTGCCCAACGCGACACCCAAGGTCGAGGCGGCGGCCGATAAGGTCAAGCCGACGTCCGTGATCCGCGGGGCACACGCTGCCGAGAGCGACGTGTCGTGCGTGCGCTGGCACCGGGACGGGCGCCAGGTAGCGTCGCGCGCCACCGATGGCACTCTGAAGCTGTGGGATCTTCGGCGCACCGACAAGCCGCTTGGTGCGTGGGGCGGGCTCGACAATCTCTTCCCGACGACAGGGTGCGACTTCTCGCCCGACGGCGGGATGCTTGTGACGGGCAGCTCCGTGCCGCCAAAGGGCGCTGGCGGCGCTGCGAAGCTCACCTTCGTCTCGACACGCACGTGCGAGCAGGTGGCTCAGATCGAGGTGGACGGCGCCTCGATAGTGGGCCTTCTCTGGCACCCGCGCCTCAACCAGATCCTGCTCGGCAACGCCGACGGCGGCGCGTACGTGCTTTACGACCCGGAGCTGAGCGAGAAGGGCGCGCTGCTGTGTGCCGCCAAGGCGCCGCCGAAGCGCTCGAACACCGTGTACACGGGCGGTGCGATGCAGATCGTCACGCCACACGCGCTGCCAATGTACAAGGATGAGGAGCTCGACCACCGCAAGCGTCGCCGGCAGGAGCGCCATGATCCGCTCAAGTCGCATAAGCCAGAGCACATCAAGTCCAAGTTGAGCACTGGAGGCAGGCTGCAGGTCAACTACCAGCAGGCGTTGCTCGCCTCGATGCCTGGCGGCATCTCGGGCCTTGGAGGCACCAAGGACAAGATCGCCGCCTTCAAGACCGAGGACCCGCGCGAGGAGATCCTCAAATACGCCAAGCTTGCTGCCGAGGATCCGTTCTTCGTCGCACCGGCGTACGCGCAGACACAGCCGCAGGTGGCAGCCGGCGCGCACCTCGCCAAGACCGTCGACAGCGATGACGAGGAAGAGAAGAGGTGACGTTGCCCTGGATTTGGACGTGTCCTTTGCTTTGGGGATGTTGACCAGGCTCCAAACTTGTACTCGACTTCTCTCGACTCCTCCGCTCCATACACAGCCCACGCTCGGCTCCACGGGACCCGCGCCGTGGGTAGGAGTACGGGAGAGCCGAAATCTCATACTTATTCTACATATTACTACATGCGTCGTATTACATCCACACGCGACAACCGGACGTGCCAATGCGGAAAACCTTTCTGACGCGCGGCACACATGGTTGCGAACGTTGTGCACTGTGTGTGCACAGTGCACCGCTATTCGATTGTGCACAACATTGTGCAACAAAACCAGACTTCAAGGATCATGCCCGCCATTGTGCCGCGAGCCGCGAGCCGCGAGCCACCCTCGCATCCCCGCGCCGCCGCCCCGCGCTTGCAGTGATCAAGTGAAGTGAAGTGGGCACAGGATGAATTACAGGATGAACCGCCTTCGTTGGCAAGGGGCATTCGATGCGATCTGAGTGAAAGAAGTTTTCTGACTTCCTTCGGCTCTGCTTCGACGGATGTCCTGACACTGCATTTTGTTGCACCGAGCTGCAATCCATGGATGAGTTTGGGTTGCCGTTTAGACGCGTGCGAGCAGCTCCACCCGCTTGATTTCGAACTGCGCTGGCGTGATCAAGCCCTCGTCGAGCAGTTCCTTGAGCTGCCTGATCATTCCAATAGGTGACTCCGCCGCTTGGGAAGCCGTTTGGGATCTGGGCGTCCCGTTACTCGGGGTGAATGTCTCTCCAGGAGAATGTTCATAGTGCCACCCGTCCTTTGTTGTAGTGATGAGTCCTTCACCGGTCTTTTGTTGTTGCAGAGCTGGCGCAGACGCCATCGGGCTCACCGCTGGCACGATCTTTGCGAGTGCCGGGGCGGGCAGCAACGGACTCGGCGGCAGCGCAATCTCCGCAGGACTCAGCGGCAGCGCAATCTCCGCAGGCGGAGCCACCACCTCCATGTCGTGCTCTGTCTGGGCTGGTGGAGATGGTGACGGAGATCGCCTCAGCGACCGAGCAGGTGGTGTCGCCGCGCGCGCCCTCAAGCCGGTTGACATGAAGCCTAAGGTCATCGTGCGCTTGAGGGGCGAGCCTCTTGGCGGTCCCGTCGAACGCCAGCCTGTGGAAGCATCGGAATTAATGCCTTTGGTGTACTCCTTGGAATCACCCCAGGCATCTGGCGGCGGAGAGGAGCTGCGTGGCGACTGTTGCGCCGAGCTGCGTTGCGACGAGCGCGGCGATGAGGCGGCGCGCGCCT
This sequence comes from Chrysochromulina parva, assembly GCA_002887195.1. Taxonomy (NCBI): domain Eukaryota; phylum Haptophyta; order Prymnesiales; family Chrysochromulinaceae; genus Chrysochromulina; species Chrysochromulina parva. The sequence goes on from PJAB01000181.1 coordinate 33,023, forward strand.
TCCCTTTGGGTGGCGACCGGAGTTTTTCTCCGGTGCCAAGTCCTTTGCCCCCTGGCTGGATCACTTCACTCACGTCCTTCACCGGCAGAAGATACCACGGGCACATGCGCAGGTCCGCCGAGGAAACTTCGGCCTCGAACGCCATCAACTTCTCCTCATAGAGCCTCAGCTGCTCCTGATACTCCTCAGGCGAAGGCCTCTCATTCGGACACCTGCGAAGAACCATGTTCAACTCAGGGAGGTCAATGTCTCCGGTGAGATCGGGGTCCAAGTACTCGAAAGTCTTCTCGAGGTCCTCATCGCTCGCGAGCGGGAAGCCCAACCAGTTTTTGAGCACAATCGGTGCCCGCATGGCTTCCTTGAACTCCTCCAAGTTGAGCGTTGGTGTTGTCAAGGACGCTCTCCTCCTTGCGCCGAGCGTGTACGTTTCGTCGATATCCCAAAGCCGGAAGAGATCGATCAGACGCCATCCACCACGGAAGGGCCCATTCTTGAGCGCTTGCTTCAGCAAGTAAGGGTCGAACGGGTTCTCGCTCGAGGATACAAACGGCGGCCGTAACGGCGGTTCCTTCGGGAGCCATGTCCTCTGGACTGGGCGTGGGTGCCGCACGTGCGCAGGCAGCTTGGTCCGAACGATGATCGAGCCATCTGGAAGCCTCTCGTTCACCACGCTCTGCACGCCTATCGGCTTGAAGTAGTGTTCACGCACCTTAATGAAGCTATCCTCCGTGAGTACGGTTCCTCCCACCACAAGCATGTCCTTGCCATCCGCGCGATTCTTGACCGTCTCAATCCCCGCCATCGTCCAGTAGTCGTACCAGGAGAAGCGGAGGCCCAGCTGGAGATGATCAACAAGTGCAGAATTGAAGAGCTCCGGACCTTGCCTCGGCCGCTCAGGGCCCACGTCCTGCCACATCCAACCAAGGAACTGCGAAGTTTCGAGCTCGTCTTGCAGAAAGCCTGCCCGCTCATCGCTCAAGGCCTGCCGTTCGGCGTCGCTGACGCCACTCGGAACCCTGCGGCTTCGCACAAAATCGCTCGAAGCGACGGAATCCGTCGCGAGGGGCTCAATCATGCCAAGACGTTCCATACTCTCACGCGTCAGCTTGCGTCGTGGGTTCTTCGATACCAGTCCGATCGCAGGCTTGCGCGGCCCCTCGTTGACGTCAAATGGTTCGATGGCCGATTTGCGAGGACAGCGGCTGCTAAAGGGGATGGACGGTCGGCTCCTGTCGAGATTTGCGGCCGATGTCATGTTGAGGAACGTCGTGTCATAATGATGTGGCGCTGGCGTGCGGTGGAGCTTCTCGGCCTTTACGTCGAAGACACCATTATATCCTGAGTATGGAGTCTTGGCCAGCAACGGGGCGCCAGCTGCGGGGGACTTTGAGCTGAATGCGCCGCTCGGTGTACCCTTGTTTGCCGCCGCAGCAGCGAGCGAACCTGGCGGAGGTGGAGAAGCGTTGAGGATCGTCTTGGGGCGTGGATTCCATCTGCCGCCGGCTGGCCCACCCTTGCCGTAGTTGCACAGCACCTCGCAATCGTTGTGCACGCACGAGGGCCGCTCTGACATCCACTTCTTCATTGCGATGGGTGTCTGAATAGAGGGAGCGGGCACAAAGATCGTGCCATCGACGTTGATGAAGCTGTACCAGTGCAGCTCCGGAAGATTCATCTTGTTGAGCTCTGCGAGGCTGAATTCCTGCCTGTTCCTCAGCGCTCTGGCAAGCTTATCGTCAACGATCTCCTCGCCCGAGCTGAACTCCCCTGATGCTGCCTGCTGAAAGTAATCTTGGCCTACGGCAATGTAGCTATCCTGCTCCAGGCCCTGCACCCCAAAACTCTCAAGCTCTTCGACAGTGAATGTGTGCTTCGCAAAAAGGCGCCTTGTGAGCAGATCGTTGACGATCTCATTGCCGAACCCTGGCGCCTCCCTGCCAGCTCGCTTCCACTTGGTGCCAAATGGCGCCACTTCCTGCCATTTCAAACCCAGCGGCGCAGCATCCTTAGCTGTGCTGGGGTCCACCTTGTCGAGCTTTTGGCGGGTCTTTGCAACGATCACCATCTCATTGCTGAGCAACCAATCGAGTGTGTGCTCGTCGCCAGTCAGTTTGCGGTAGAACTCAAGCGCGCTTGCAACTGCCTGGTCCTTCTGGATGATACCAGCTTTAATTCCTCTCATAATTGCTTTGGGCCCGTGCGACACCTGGTAAGCGTGCAGGAGCATCATGCGCGAGATGGGCTTCTGACGCTCCAGAGGCAGATTTTTGTCTCTTTTGAAGAGCTCTTCGACATCTTTTGGAGTGAACCTGCAGTCGATGTCTGCCATGACGTCGACAGCCGAGCGGACGCGCGCGCGCGGCGCCCGACCGCCAGTACCGAGCGTGCGGTTTGGCGGATGACACCCCCAGCGTGTGCGGCGCGCGGAGTGGTTTCGCGAAAACGATTTGGGGCGCCGCAATGGGCAAGCATTGCCGATTAACGGCCGGTGTTAATACGAGTTCTGTTCGTGTTAGCACGGGTTGTGTCGGCCACACCTCCGTCCATAGTGATAGTGGCTCTCGTGCTTGGGGGTCCGGAGCGTGTGCGCGTTGTGTTGAGCAGCAGCAGCAGCACCGACGACCCACAACGCGATACGGTACCGGCTCAAAAACACCGGGGGGAGCCGTGACACACACACACGAGACAGATGCACGAAACCGGAACTCCACAGACCTGCACAGATGAAGGGAAAGTGCAGGAGCGTAAACAGAAACTGCTGTCTCGGAATTTGGAATCTGTATTTTGTCTTTCAATTTCCAAATTGCAGGGCGAGGCGCGTAAGTTGGATTCTGCATGGC